>OY804593.1:79636753-79885639 GCA_963680895.1 Fragum sueziense | reverse complement strand
TGCAGATAGAGGTCATACCATGAAGGACTAAATATAACAATGGTTTATCGTGGCACACAGGGACGAATGACGCAGCTTATTTGGGACATAACCAGTAATTTTTTTGATAACCCCTTTTTTCGCCAAATTCCAGGGGGGGTCATGACCCCCTGACCCCCCCTCTGGATCCGGGAACACTTCCAGTTTAGCGGTCCCTACCAAAATGGCGTCCATTCACCTTGTCCACTTGAATGTATTTATGGGGGCTGCCGCCCCCACACCCCCGCTCAATTTCATTTTAAAATCATTTATGGGGACTGCCGCCCCCACACCCCCGCTTATTTTCCTTTTTATCGATGAAAAAATACACTATTTCATCCCTTTACCTCTTAATGTGCGGTAACAGAATGACGACCATTTTGTCTGGGGACCGCTAAACTGGAATCTACCCTGGATCCGCGCATGGTGATTTTAGTTTCCTAAATTTAGCTAGCAGACGAATGGAATGAAATCATCACGGCTCACGCCGAAACTACTTTCCAAGGCCATTCGATCTCGAGAAGGATCTCGATGCAATATTCGATGAATGCTGGTACGTCAACGAAATCAGCCGTATATATAAAAGCAATAGTCTACTGGAAGCATAAAAGAAGTAAAAACCTGCAGTTTTGCGGCCACAACCTTGTAATTCGCTGTCAAATACCTGAAAACATTTGTTTACACAATGTAAACCTCCGCGTTTATACTTTAAGCGCACTAAGGCTGAAAGTAGTTCGCCATACTTTGCACAAAAATCAAGCAACGGTTACGGAAAATCAGTTACTGAATATTTACAGTTATTTCAAAATTGATTTAAAGTGATCTCGTATCCAGTTTCAATTTAATGATATGCAAAAAGATTGAATTCCAAGTTTGACACATCAATCTTAAGATTGACAGTATTCCAAATTGGGTAGCAAGAACAACAATTTTTGTGACGTCATCAGACTGGTTTACATAAGTTGAATATTTTTGCTACCGGGGACATAGAAATAACGGAGTAATTTACACTAAACCAATTCACAATCTCAGTATCTTGGATAAAGCCTGGCAAAAGGACAACCGAGGGTGTCCGAAAACCGGAAAAAATTCAGAACGAGACTCGCGCAGCTCAACCCAAAAAACCAATATAACAAGCACTGAAATCTATACGCCCACAATACCGTAAGCCGTGGTCAATTCCATTGACCCCGGTATTAAACATAGGATTTGTGTAAAATATGGCACAGAAAATATTGAGACAAAATGAGAAACTGCTGGTTATCAGCAGTTTCTTCTTTTGTTTCAATATTTTCACAAGCCTTTAATATTAGGGACGTCAAAAACAGGTCTTGTTTGGGAAAGGGTTAAAAATACACATACATAGGGGAGACCGGGGCTAGTTCGGCCCCCTAATTTCGATTGCTCATATTTTGAATTATATGAAAGTTATTCAGGCGTGATTTATATATTTAAGTTCGACAAGCGAAAGCCTTTCAAACTGTGTCTGTCCTTTATAGCTCACCTGAGCACGAAGTGCTCAAGGTGAGCTATTGTGGTCACTTTTTGTCCGTCGTCCGTCTGTCTGTCTGTCTGTCCGTCCGTCCGTCCGTCCATCCACAATTTCGTGTTTACACTCTAGCATCTACAAATATAAGCCAATCTTGACCAAACTTGGTCAAAACATGTATGGCCATGAAATCTCGGATGAGTTTGATTATGGGTCAGATCGAACTAGAAATGCAGGAGTTATCTGCCCTTGAATGCGAGAAATACTTAGTTTTGACATTGTTTACACTCTAGCATCTACAATTATTGATCAATCAAGACAAATCTTGGACATAACATTGCAGACCATAAGATCTCGGATGAGTTCGATTTTCAGTCTGATCTGACAGGAAAGACGAGAGTTATGTGCCCTTGAATTTGACAAAATTGCCATTTTCGGCTGTTTTTGACCTTGTTTACACTCTAGAATCTACAATTATTCATCAATCAAGACAAAACTTTGACACAATGTTTGGGACTATGAGATCTCGGATGAGTGTAATTTTCAGTCTGATCTGATCAGAAAGTCGAGAGTTACTTGCCCTTGAATTTGACAAAATTGTCATTTTTGGCTGTTTTCGACGATGTTTACACTCTAGAATCTACAATTATTGATCAATCAATCCAAAACTTGGACACAATATTGGAGATCATAAGATCTGAAATGAGTTTGATTTTCAGTCTTATCTGATCACCAGAAAGTTGAGAGTTATGAGCCCTTGAATTTGACAAAATTGCTGTTTTTGACTGGTTTCGACCTTATTTACACTCTAGAATCTACAATTTATGACCAATCAAGACAAATCTTGGACACAAGGTTGGAGACCATAAGATCTCAGATGAGTTTGATTTTCAGTCTGATCTGACCAGAAAGATGAGAGTTTTGTGCCCTTGAATTCGAAAAAATTGCCGATTTCGGCTGTTTTTGACATTGTTTACACTCTATAATCTACTATTATTTATCAATTAATACAAAACTTGAACACAATGTTTGAGACCATAAGATCTTGGATAAGTTTGATTTTCAGTCCAATCTGACTAAAAGTGGAGAGTAATGTGCCCTTGAATTTGATCAAATTGCTGTTTTCGGCTGCTTTAGACCTTGTTTACACTCTGGAATCTACAATTATTGACCAATCAAGACAAATCTTGGACATAATGTTGGATATCATAAGATCTCGGTTGAGTTTGATTTTCAGCCTGATCTGACTAGGAAGTCAAGAGTAATGTGCCCTTGAATTTGACAAAATTGCTGTTTTCGGCTGTTTTCGTCCAAAAATGTTTATACTCCAGAATCTACAATTATTTATCAAACAAGACAAATCTTGGGCACAATGTTGGGCAAGATGAAATCTTGGACGAGTTCGATTTTCACAATGTTATTGACCATAAGTTCGTTTTCAGTCTAAAAGTCATAAATATTTTTTGAATTGAAGAAAAGTGTTGCTTATATCATTTTGGTTCAGGTGAGCGATATAGGACCATCATGGTCCTCTTGTTATATTTTTCTTGTCAATAAAGAGAATTTCAAATTTTAGAGTTTTGATCGTGGTGGCCGAACTTGCCCAATACATGGGGCAAGTTCGGCCCACCCTTGGGGCAAGGTATGCGCAGACCTATTAATCCTTGTTAGCTCACCTGAGCACGAAGTGCTCAAGGTGAGCTATTGTGGTCGCTTTTTGTCCGTTGTCCGTCCGTCTGTCCGTCCGTCCGTCCGTCCATCTGTCCGTCCGTCCACAATTTCTTTCAACATCTTCTCCTCCTAAACCATAGGACCAATTTTGACCAAACTTGGCAGGAATGTTCCTTGTGTGATACTTTTCAAAACTTGTTCGTGAATTTTTGATTTGTCAAAAAATGTGGGCGTGGCAGGCAGAAAGGGGCTTATCAGACTAGAAATCATAAGAAAATTCTTTAAAAATCAACCATTGGGCCCAATTGAACCAAACTCGGCAGGAATATTCCTTGAGTCACTCTTTTCAAAATTTGTTCACAAATTTTTATATTTGTCAAAAAATGTGGCCGTGGCAGGGGGAAAGGGGCTTATTAGACTTAGAGAAATCATTAGAAAATTCTTTAAAAATCAACCATTGGGCCAATTTGAACCATACTTTGCAGGAATGTGCCTTGAGTCATTCGTGTCAAAATTTGTTCACAAATTTTTTCATTTGTCAAAAATTGTGGCCGTGGCAGGGAAAAAGGGGCTTATCAGACTTGGAGAAATCATAAGAAAATTCTTTAAAAATCAACCATTGGGCCAATTTGAACCATACTTGGCAGGAATGTGCCTTAAGTCATTCTTTTCAAAATTTGTTCAGAAATTTTACATTTGAAAAAAAAAAACCATGGCTGTGGCAGGGATAAAGGGGCTTATTAGACTTAGAGAAATCATAAGAAAATTCTTTAAAAATCAACCATTGGGCCAATTTGAACCAGACCTTGCAGGAATGTGCCTTTAGTCATTCTCTTCAAAATTTGACCACAAATCTTTTTATTTGTAAAAAATTGTGGCCTTGGCAGGGAGAAGGGGCTTATCAGACTTGGAGAAATCATAAGAAAATTCTTTAAAAATCAACCAATGGGCCAATTTTAAGCAGACTTTGCAGGAATGTTCTTTGAGTCTCTCTTTTCAAAATTTGTTAACAGTTTTTATGCCCCGTATCGAGAGATCGGGGGCATATTGTTTTACTCGTGTCTGTCTGTCTGTCTGTCCGTCCGTCTATCCATCTGTCCGTCCGCCTGTCTGTCCGTCTGTCCAAAACTTAACCTTGGCCTTTTCTCCAAAAGTATTTGACATACAAAGCTCAAATTTGGTATGCAACTTCCTTTCAATGATGTCTATCTGTTCTATGCAATTTGACCTTTCTCAAGGTCATCCATTAACCCTTATCAACTCTTCACTCTACGAAAACTTAACCTTTTACTCCGAAAACTTAACCTTTGCCTTTTCTCCAAAAATATTTGACATACAAAGCTCAAATTTGGTATGCAACTTCCTTTCAATGATATCTATCTGTTCTATGCAATTTGACCTTTCTCAAGGTCATCCATTTACCCTTATCAACTCTTCACTCTACGAAAACTTAACCTTATACTCCGAAAACTTAACCTTTGCCTTTTCTCCAAAAGTATTTGACATACAAAGCTCAAATTTGGTATGCAACTTCCTTTCAATGATATCTATCTGTTCCAAGCAATTTGACCTTCCTCAAGGTCATCCCTTAACCCTTAATAATTCTTTACTCCATGAAAATTTAACATTTTAGAAAAATGGCCCTTTCAGGGGCATTTGTGTTTCACAAACACATCTTGTTTTCATTTGTAAAAAACTGTGACTGTGGCAGGGAGAAAGGGGTTTATTAGACTTAGAGAAATCATAAGAAAATTCTTTAAAAATCAACCATTGTGCCCAATTGAAGCAGACTTTGCTGGAAGGTTCCTTGAGTGACCCTTCTCAAACTTTTTCGCGGATTTTTGATTCGTCAAAAAATGTGGGTGTGGCAGGGAGGAAGGGGCTTATCGGACTTAAAGAAATCATAAGAAAATTCTTTAAAAATCAACCATTGTGCCCAATTGAACCAGACTTTACTGGAATGTTCCTTGAGTTACTCTTTTCAAAATGTGTTCACAAATTTTTCCATTGGTCAAAAAATGAGGGCATGGCAGGGAGGAAGGGCTTATCAGACTTAGAGAAATCATAAGAAAATTCTTTAAAAATCAACCACTGTGCCAATTTTCTATTTCCCTTATCTGTTGCTCTCAGGCTGGCCCCATGTTTATCTTATGTAAACAAATAAGGGATTAGCTTTAGCTTATTATCAGATGGTAATCTTTCACTAAATTCTATCAATCACAGACAAAATCTTGTTAATTGAGCCTATCATAAATGATCAATCTCTAACAGATCAGTATGCTTTGAAAATTAGCCCTATGTTGTATATTGCGAAATCATGAAATAATTGTTGAAAATTAACTAACTCAACAATTGTGCTAATTCATACCCAACCTTACAGGATTGATTGGAACAAAATTATTTCTTAAATGTTTCCAAACAGAAAGTCCTAATAAGTTTCATGCCTTTGAATTTGACAAAATTGCCATTATCACTCTTGTCATCTTGATTCAGGTGAGCGATTTAGGACCATCATGGTCCTCTTGTATTTGATTTTTAGACTGTTTAAATTTAAAGGAATTTGTATATGACTTCCAAATGAAGGTATAAATTGAAAAAGCATTGTTATAACAGTCAAAAGTCTCTATCTCTGTTGACAGGCTCAAAAGAGCCACTAGCCGAACTTGCCCCGGGGCCGAACTAGCCCCGATCTCCCCTGTATTTGAAAAGTTTCCATCCTATTCAGGCTGCCCAAACTGACTTGAGCACCTAACCATGGGTTTCGGTTATTTCTTTCACTAGTACTGCTCATTCCACTTGGCTTACTAGTATGTACCCATTGCTGTCATTGGTGAGAGACAAATGTCAGAAAAGATGTTCACTCCTGGCCATGAGTAAGGATATGATGCGCCACAAACTGTGCTTTGGTAGCTTTCTTCTTAGGCATTAACCCATTATCACACAGTGACTCCTTTTGACTCCCTACAAGAAAGTAGTTATGGAAAACATGGTGGTAAATGAAGAAATTGCTTGTAACAAGAAATTGCTTGTAACAAGCAATTTCTTCATTTTCCACAATGTAAAAAGTCCAAAAAATGTAAAATTTCATACACTTTAAATTGTCGTCTGCATCATCTTCGAATTTAGACTAGATCTAGTCTAAAATTTGTCGTTTGGTAATGGGTTAATCCAAACAGTGACACTTTTTGGTGCCTATCAAGTAAAATGTTTGAGAAAATATTGTTGAAAATCATGAAATTGCTTGTAACAAGCATTTTCAGCTCACCTGAGCACGAAGTGCTCAAGGTGAGCTATTGTGGTCACTTTTTGTCTGTCGTCCATCTGTCTGTCTGTCCGTCTGTCCGTCCACAATTTCGTGTTTACACTCTAGCATCTACAAATATAAGCCAATCTTGACCAAACTTGGTCAAAACATATATGGCCATAAGATCTCGGATGAGTTCGATTATGGGTCAGATCGAATTAGAAAGTCAGGAGTTATCTGCCCTTGAATGCGAAAAATACTTAGTTTTGACATTATTTACACTCTAGCATCTACAATTATAAATCAATCAAAACAAATCTTGGACATAACATTGCAGACCATAAGATCTCGGATGAGTTCGATTTTCAGTCTGATCTGACTAGAAAGACGAGAGTTATGTGCCCTTGAATTTGACAATATTGCTATTTTCGGCTGATTTTGACCTTGTTTACACTCTAGAATCTACAATTATTCATCAATCAAGACAAAACTTTGACACAATGTTTGGGACCATGAGATCTCGAAAGAGTATTATTTTCAGTCTGATCTGATTAGAAAGTCGAGAGTTACTTGCCCTTGAATTTGACAAAATTGTCATTTTTGGCTGTTTTTGACGATGTTTACACTCTAGAATCTACAATTATTGATCAATCAATCCAAAACTTGGACACAATATTGGGGATCATAAGATCTGGAATGAGTTTGATTTTCAGTCTTATATGATCAGAAAGTTGAGAGTTATGAGCCCTTGAATTTGACAAAATTGCCGTTTTTGACTGTTTTCAACCTTATTTACACTCTAGAATCTACAATTTTTGACCAATCAAGACAAGTCATGGACACAAGGTTGGATACCATAAGATCTCAGATGAGTTTGATTTTCAGTCTGATCTGACCAGAAAGATGAGAGTTATGTGCCCTTGAATTTGATAAAATTGCTGGTTTCGGCTGTTTTTGACATTGTTTACACTCTATAATCTACTATTATTTATCAATTAAGACAAAACTTGAACACAATGTTTGAGACCATAAGATCTTGGATAAGTTTGATTTTCAGTCCGATCTGATCAAAAAGTGGAGAGTTATGTGCCCTTGAATTTGATCAAATTGCCGTTTTCGGCTGCTTTAGACCTTGTTTACACTCTAGAATCTACAATTATTGACCAATCAAGACAAATCTTGGACACAATGTTGGATATCATAAGATCTCGGATCAGTTTGATTTTCAGCCTGATCTGACTAGAAAGTCGAGAGTTATGTGCCCTTGAATTTGACAAAAGTGCTGTTTTTGGCTGTTTTCGACCTTGTTTATACTCCAGAATCTACAATTATTTATCAAACAAGACAAATCTTGGACACAATGTTGGGTACGATGAAATCTTGGATGAGTTCGATTTTCACAATGTTATTGACCATAAGTTTGTTTTCAGTCTTAAAGTCATAAATATTTTTTGAATTGAAGAAAAGCGTTGCTTATATCATTTTGGTTCAGGTGAGCGATATAGGACCATCATGGTCCTCTTGTTTTTTCATTTTCCACTTTGTTTTCTAATACAAAATGAAAAGAATCCTAAAATATCATCATCTTGAAATTGTTTTCTGAAGTACCATTGAAATTGAAACAGTCCAAAATTTTGCTCTCTGGTAATGGGTTGAATATTATTAAAAAAACAACCATCAACAGGGAGACGCCAATTTAAAGGAATGGCTAGATAATTTAACAGAGTACTTGTCATTCTTTAGCAGGCATTGGTAAAAATAATATTTTTTACTATTTCCCAATAATATTATATGTTTTTCTAAAGTCGTCCATTTGTCAAGTGCTGCATGATATTTGAAAGATATTTATGCCCCCTTTCGAAGAAAATGGGGGTATATTGTTTTGCAAGTGTCGGTCGGTCGGTCGGTCGGTCGGTCGGTCCGTATGTCGGTCGGTCTGTCCTTAGACCAAACCTTGTCCGGAGCATAACTCGAAAAGTATTAAAGGTAGAATCATGAAACTTCATAGGTGGATAGACTCATTATGGAGAGGTGCAGTGCATAAGAACCGTAACTCTGACGATCATATTTTTGGAGTTATTGCCCTTTGTTGATTTTATAACTTGATTCTTGTCCGGAGCATAACTCAAAAAGTATGTAAGGTACAATCATGAAACTTTACAGGTGGATAGATGTCATTATGGAGAGGTGCAGTGCACAAGAACCGTAACTCTTCTGATCAAATTTATTGCCCTTTGTTGATTTTCAAACTTGATTTTTGTCCGGAGCATAACTCGAAAACTATGTTAGGTAGAATCATGAAACTTTACAGGTGAATAGATCTCATTATGGAGAGGTGCAGTGCACAAGAACCGTAACTCTGCCAATCATATTTTTGGAGTTATTGCCCTTTGTTGATTTTCAAACTTGATTCTTGTCCGGAGCATAACTCAAAAAGTATGTAAGGTAGAATCATGAAACTTTACAGGTGAATAGATCTCATTATGGAGAGGTGCAGTGTACAAGAACCGTAACTCTGCCGATCAATTTTTTTGAGTTATTGCCCTTTGTTGATTTTATAACTTGATTCTTGTCCGGAGCACAACTCAAAAAATATGTAAGGTAGAATCATGAAACTTTATAGGTGAATAGATTTCATTATGGAGAGGTGCAGTGCACAAGAACCGTAACTCTGCCAATCAATTTTTTTGAGTTATTGCCCTTTGTTGATTTTACACTTAATTCTTAATCTTGCCTATATCTCATGTCCTTTTACACATACAGCCTTGATATCTCACACATAGATACCTCCTATCAACATCGTTCACATTTAACCATGACCTTGAACCTTGTGACCTTGACCTTGGAGTTTGACCTACTTTAAAAAAATTAAACCCGGCATATATCTCATGACCTTTTACAAATACAGCTTTGATATTTCACACATGGACACATCTTACCAAGACCTTTCACAATTGACCATGACCTTGGACTTTGTGACCTTGACCTTGGAGTTTGACCTACTTTTAAAAAACTTTAACCTGGCCGATATATATCATGTCCTTTTACACATACAGCCTTGATATTTGACACATGGAAACCTCTAACCAAGACCTATCACATACGCCTATGACCTTGGACCATGTAGCCTTGACCTTGAAGTTTGACCTACTTTTAAAAAAATTAAACTGGGCCTATATTTCATGTGCTATTAAACATACAGCCTTGATATTTTACACATGGACACATCCTACCAAGACCTTTCACATTTGACCATGACCTTGGACTTTGTGACCTTGACCTTGGACTTTGACCCAACTTTAAAAAAAACTTTAATCTAGCCGATATATCATGTCCTTTTACACATACAGCCTTGATATTTGACACATGGACACCTACGACCAAGACCTTTCACATTTGACCATGACCTTGGACCTTGTGACCTTGACCTTGGTGTTTGACCTACTTTAATAATACATTAACATGGCCTATATTTCATGTCATTTTACACATACAGCCTTGATATTTCACACATGGTCACTTCCAACCAAGATATTTCACTTTTGACCATGACCTTAGACCTTGACCTTGGAGTTTGACCTACTTTTAAAAACTTAAACTAGGCCTATATCTCATGTCCTGTTACCTATACAGTCTCAATATTTTACACATGGACACCTCCTACCAAGACCTTGCGCATTTGACCATGACCTTGGCCTGTGTGACCTTGACCTTTGATTTTTACATACTTTTAGAAATCTTTAACCTAGCCTTTATCTTATGTCCTATTACACCTACAGCCTTGATATTTCACACACATAGACACCTCCTACCAAGACCTTTCATATTTGACCATGACCTTGGACCTTGTTAACTTGACCTTGGACTTTGACCTACATCAAATGTAGGCCCTTGAGGGGGCATATATGTTTTACAAACATCTCTTGTCTTATTATTTAGGATAAGGCAAGTCATGGTGTTTGAAGATATTGTATTTATTGAATTATGTGGAAACAATTTCAAGGAACAGCTAGATAATAACACTGTACTTTTCATTGCTCTTACTGTGGTATTCATGTGCAAAGGCAATATTTACAAGTCTTGGGTTTTTCTGTGAAGTAAGCAGTTTTTATTTTGAAAAAATAAAGAAAATAAGACAATGTTGACAAACTGATATTTTTTTCTTTTCTCTTTGCTTTCTATGCTATTGCAGACATGCTGTGCATAATCAGTAATAATATTTTTGTCGTCTGCATCACCTTTCAAATTCAGAGTTTGGGAAAGAGTTATGGTAAGAGTCTTACATAATGACACTTTTTGAGGCCCCAGGGGATAAAGGCTTTGCAAAACATTGTGGAAACTGAAGCAATTTCTTGATTTCCCACATTATTTTCTACCCAGAAAGATGAAATATGCAAAATTTCATTCACATGAAGTTGTTGTCTGCAACATGAAATTACTGAAAAGTTACAGAAAATTAAAATTAAAAAAAAAAAAAAAAAAGCAGCAAAGAAACAACATATACCTCTTTCTACATAAACATTTCTTAAGACTTGATTTTGATGTCGTTGGGCTAAATAATTTGGGAAAACATTGAGAAAAAGAAGAAATTATTTATAATCTGCCATTTCTCCTTTCTCTCAACAATTTCTGTGTTAAAACATACATACACATTCTGTACTTTAACATCAATTATGTCTGTAACTCTCAATTGACTAGTCTAGAAATTTGCTGCTTGAGAAAGGGGTAATCTGAATCAGAATGCTCAAAACTTGTGTCCTTGATATCAAATAATAAATGTAAATATAAAAATTTGTTTATGTGTTTTTGTGCAATAATGTATGTCAAAAGGTTGCGCCATTCCTACATAATGACACTCTGGACACCCAAGAATGCAAAGGCTTTGAAAAAATTGTGGAAAATGAATAAAAATGCTTGTGACAGTAATTTCTTCATTTCCCACAGTATTTTCAACCCCCAAAGACAAATAAATGTAGAATTTTGTTTAAATGAAATTATCATTTGCAGCTTCTATGAATTTTAGTTTGGTAATGGGTTAAGCGAGTTTGGAAGCATTTTCAAATGATGTGACCAATTACGAAGTCCTTGAGAATTTTTTCACAATTTTGGTATATTTTATACCCTATAGTAGATTAATCTAATGAAATCCTGAATGATATGATAGATAGCCTTTTGTGGCACTGATCATTAAAAATTTGAATTTTATTTTAATTAAACATGTTTGGTATCCGAGTGGTCATTTTGTGGGCGTTACTCAAGGGCTCTGCGGACCAAGGTTAAGTAATCAATATTTGGTCAGTATTTGTCCAGTTTGGTCAATTGTCAATATCTCGTAATGTTTTCCTGGCCGTCCATTTGGCTAGGATGGATTTCATGTTTAATTAGGCTCGTAGAAAGTTAGAACAAACACTGGGTATTTCGGGCCTGTCAATAGTCCAGTTTGACCAGCCCTGATTTATGTACACAGATCTGTTTGGTCAGGGTAATCAAAGCTTCACTTGGTCAGGGGGCATCAAAAATAGGACTTTATAAATGTCATCATCAACACCATTATCATATTATTTAACCCTTTTCCAAACGGCAAAATTTTAGGGTTGTGCACTTCAAAAACTGACATAAATGACAAAATGGAAGTTATTTAAGATAGAACTTGTGTAAAATATGGCATAGAAAATATTGAGACAAAAGGTTATCAGCAGTTTCTTCTTTTGTTTCAATGTTTTCCCAAGCCTTTTCTATTAAAGACGTCAAAACCAGGTCTTGTTTGGGAAGGGGTTAAACCTAATTTCATTCTTAATATGATGGTTTTCTAAACCTTTAGGCTTTTCCCAAACTTCATACTAGTCCATGATGTGTTACAGAAAAAGAAATTTACATGATACAGAATGATGTATGTCACTTTCCCCAAATGACAAAATATTAGGGTGGTCAAATTTGAAAGCTGGTGCAGATGACAAAATGCATGTAGATAAAGAGGGTATACTTGTATGTACAAAACAACCCAGAAAATATTGAGAGAAAAGAAGAAAATGCTGATAAATCTTGATAACCAATACAAGCCCGGATATTGGAAAACCAGGTCTTGTTTGTTGAATTGTTTGATAGAGAGATTGAACTGAAATTACTTTGAAAAAAAAAGAGATCAAGTCTCTGACTAATAATCATCTTTTCATAGAAGACCATTTTGTTGCTGCCGTGGACAATTTGTCCAAATTTTTCACTTTTACTTTCTCCTCAGTTTCAAGGTTGTTTATACTTCTCACATTAGAGTTTTATAATTAAATGGAGCAAATATTGGCTGAACTTCACTTTTTTCTCCTTTTTGAGAAATTTCAGTGATTTTAATTAATTGTCGTAGAAAAGTCACATGTTGTTATATAATTTATCACACATTTAATGAATTAATTCAAATCATTTTTCAAAAACAAAATAAGTTTTTCTACTTAATGAAATTATTTTCTATGCAATGTTGTCATAGAACTCATTTATTTCTTTTGAAAAAAACATTTTTAAAAATTAAATGGACAGAGAAAATGTGTATTTTTCATTATTTTATTCTATATATTTTTATTATACGCCTGAAGGGTTGTAGTATGTTATGGCCCCGGTCACCTGTCGACCGTCCGTCCGTCTGTCCCTCCGTTAGCAATTTTTTGTGTGTGCAACTCCTCCTACAGTTTTCATTGGAATATGATCAAACTTGCCACAATGAATCTCCATGGTGTGTAGTTGTGCACACCTCTTAAGGAATTCAGATAACTCTTTTGGTTCTTGAATTATCTGCCCTTGAGTTAACCCTTTCGTTTGCAAGCGCGCTTTCAAGTGCGGTTCAGGAATGCCAATAGTGTTTAGGGGGGTATGGGCTTTTAAAAGCAATTTTTACACTATTTAAGTTATTATGACACCGGAAATATTGCGCAATAGTGTTATGTTCTTGTGAAATGTGAAAAAAAAACACAGTTTTTGGGTTTGTATGAGCTGTTACGATGGTCAGGAGGGTTCAATATTCTGCAGAAGAGGTCCGGCGAATCACCATGTCAGTGCCGGACGATGATGATAGCAATTACCTTGATTTTTTGGGGGTAAAAAGGTGATTTGAAAATTAGAAATGTTTCGGAGACTTCGAATAGTGACTCCGATAGTGATTCCAATAACCCTAAACCGAATCCAGTCCCAAATCGTAGGGGTGGGGGTGGTCGGGGTCGTGGCAGGGGGCCTGACAGGGGTCATGGGGCTAGAGGTCGAGATTTTGATGAGATGCAAATTTTCTATCAGTTACTTATCATATTGTTAAAGGAAATTAAATAACCTTTCCAATGATATATAGGTTTATGGGTATTCTGCTGGTAAAATCTATTTATAAAACATGTGTATACACGAAGTGTTTGGAAATAGGGAAAAAGTCATTTCTGGGAAATAATTCTGCAAACGAAAGGGTTAAAAAAGATGCCCATTTTCTTGTGTCCGCAACTTCTGCTACAGTTTTGATCAGAATTTTATCAATTTTGCCACAATGAATCTCCATGGTGTCTAGTTGTGCACATCGCTTACGGAATTTAGATAAATGTTTTCGTTCTTGAATTTTCTCCCTTGGATTTAAGGAAAAATGCCCATTTTCTCAAAAATGTCCATTTTCTCCTGTGCAAAACTCCTACCAGAATTTAATCAAACTAGCCACAATGAATCTCTTTGGTGTCTGGTTGTGCAAACAAAATTTTGATAACTCCCTTACCAAAATGGTTTATAAGCCACTTATAAGACAAGATCTAAGTCCCTTATAAGTCCCATATAAGTGGCTTATAAGGGACTTAGTCTTTTGCCTTATAAGTGGCTTATATGTCACGGATAAGGATTTTATATGCAAATTAGATCTAAGTCCCGTATAAGTGACATATATGATTTATAAGTGACATATATGACTTATAAGTGACATATATGTGGCTTATAAGTGGCTTATAAGCCACATAGCAATTCTTTTCTATCCTCCTTACATCTTGCATATAAGTTACTTATAAGTCACCTATAAGTTTGATCCACTGCCTATAAATAGCTAGCATCCATGGAATAATTGTCACATGGCGCAGTTGTTAGATGGTTGGACTTGCAACTATTGGGTCCTGTGTTCGATCCCGAGCAGCAGCAATTAGCATCTAGAGGCTATAAAAGGATTATGTGGTTGTAAATCCATGGTTATAATGATTGAAATACTATTTAACCTTTTACCAAACAACAAAATTTAAGAATGGTCAAATTTGAAAGCTGCTGCACACAACAAAATGGACATTCATAAAAGTGGGCCTAGTGTATATTACAGCACAGAAAATATTGAGGCAAAAGCAATAAGTGCTGTTAAATTTTTATCAGCATTTTCTTTTTCCTCTATGTTTCTCAAACTATCTGTACAATGGGATGTTAAAACCAGGTCTTTAAACAATCCTCATCATGAAGGCTGCCAGGAATTAGCAGGTTGAGCAAGAGTTATATTATGTATGTGAGGAGCCTCCTCATTCAAGCAATTTATTTTAATCCTTTCCTAAACAAGACCTGGTTTTGACATGCCTACTGGAGAGAGAATATATTTTAAAAGCAGGGACTTTTTTATTTACAAAATCTACTGAAGACAATTAACTGAAAAAATAAAGAATCATTTTACAATCACAACAGTTACAAGTATCAAAAATTTCAGATATGTTGACTTAAAAGTGGATGAATAATTTGACAAAACCTACTCATTCATTTTGAAATGGTCATGAAAACCCATGACAATTACATAAAATAAACTAATCGTCTGTTTAATGTCAATTAAAGATTAGAATTACCTTCAGAAACTAAATAGTTGCTCCATGTTCCAAGTTCATCATATTATTCCAGTTTTTTCAGCAGCTATCATCATTGTTATTAACAAACATTAACAATTACAAATTCAAACATTTCTTTGTCTATTTCCCGCTAAAAATCTCAGACAAAGACTCAATCCACTCATCTATGTTGTTCACGAAGCTTACTGGGATGCATACTTATAAATGACTTAGTTCTTTACACGGTTTTATACTTTCACATAGTTGACTTATAAGTCACTTATATGTGACTTATACGTTGTGCATCTTTTAGCCTTAGAAATGACTTATACATAGAACTCACTTAGTTGCATTTCTATCAAACTTATAAGTAACTTATATGTCCCATATATGTGCCTTATAAGTCACATATAAGTCTGACTAAGTGATTTTGGTAAGGGATTTCATGTTCGAATTATCTGCCTTTGAATTGAAAAAGTGGCCAATTTTACTGACAAGCCCCTCTCGGGCGTATATGTGCCACTCTGCAAAGCTCTTGTCTCCTTTGTATTTACCCTAGAAGTGATTGATTATTACAGTGTGAGAAAAAATTGAACCTTTAAATCTTAAAATTTGAAAAGAAAGATTGAATTTTGCTTTAACCCTTTCCTACACAGTGACACATTTTGACGCCCATCAAGAAAAAATGTTTAGGAAAACAATGTTGATGATAAAGAAATTGCTTGTAACAAGAAGTTTCTTCATTATTCACAATGTTTTCTTAGCTTAGTCATTATTCACAATGTTTTCTTAGCTTAGACAAAGATTTTTAAAGTTACTTCAACTTGAAATTGTTGTGTGTGACACCTTTGAATTTAGACCAGTCTAAAATTTTGCTATGTGGTAATCAATTAACCATGAAATGCCTAGCTATTTGTACAGAGGAATACCCAAAACTTTGTAGGAAAAAGTACTTGTTTAATCATCAGAAAATATTTAATGACCATCAAAAAGTATTTAAAATATTTTGGTATGTAAGAGTTATGCCACAGCATGACTAATATAGTCTACTCTATAGATCAATTATTTAATAACAGGGGTGGCTAATACTTCAGAGATATCTAACCCTTTTGTAATAAGAAAAAATTCAAGTTTGAAGGTATTTTACTTTTACTTTATCATTTATTTATTTCCAATGCAACAGAAATGGAATCTTGCTCATATGAAAAATTGTTAGCCATCATAGGAAAAATATGGTAAAAACGTAGACTTTTTATTCAATAGGATAAAAAAAATTAATGGTGAAAGAACAGAATAAAATGTTGGTACTCCATATTTTCTCATGTTCATACTGTTTTCTTGAACTGATATCTGGAAGTTAACAGTAAGGATTTTTTTGCAAACAGCTAGCTTCTCTTATTTGCAAAAAAATGGAAGAAGGCAACCCATAAGCGTGTGAAACTTTTTGATGCTCGGCAAGAAAAGGGTTTGAGAAAACATGGTGGAAAATGAAAAAATTGCTTGTGACAAGCAATTCCTTCATTTCCCACAACGTGTTTTATCACATAAGGCCTAGAAATGTAAAATTTCATTCACTTGAAATTGTCTGTAACATCTTTGGGACATGGGCTGGTCGAAAATTGTGCCATCTGGTAATGGGTTATATTAGTGGAAAATACAAATCCATGACACAACTATGAAGCATCGCCATTATTTCTGTGGTAAGTAAAAAGACCATGACTTGAACTTTTAAAGAAGATTACTGCTGTCTAAGCTGATCAAGATGGAAAAAAGAACAAACATGCCGAAAAACATACCAAGCATTGTTGTGAATGGTCTATACGCACCTGGTCTTGTGGTTACTCATCATTGGTGACCAAAGGCCCCTTTCCCAACCAAGACTTGGTTTCAATGTCCCCAATAAAAAAAAATTGGAAAAACTTTGAGACAAAAGAAGAAAACACTTTCAGCAGTAACTGTTGCTCCTTTCATATCATTATTTTATGTGTTATTTTGAACATGATTCCCATCTTCATTAATAAAATGTTGTCTGCAAGAGTTTACAAATTGAAACAGTCTTAAGTCTTGCTGAGGAAGGGTAAACCTTGTCAAAGAATCCATGGTTTTGCTGGCCCAACAGAATACTAGTTTGGTCTTCAGTTCTAAGTATACACTTAAAGACACTTCCAACGCAACACTTACAATTTTCATCATAACTAAATAAATAATGCAGTATAATTTATGAAATTTTCAGCAAATATCAATCAATTACGTTCACATGTTTTCTGTAAGTTTCAATAAAATCGACTGATCCGAACATAAAAAATATTCAGGTTTTTCACTAAGACTCAAAAATGAAAAGTCACAAAACCCCAGGCCATGGCAGAATTCAATAGCATCAAAGCAGCGTCACCAAATCATGCTCAAATCTCATATCATTGCTTCATAAGATTTGATAACATGTTTTCATGTGCGATGCAATACTAGAATTCAGTCGCACCTATTTTGTTTAATGTTTTGTACGTTTTAGCATTGCACAAAATCATTGAATTTGTTACCAGACATTAGGCTTTCGCCCTTTTGCCTCAAGAAATTTTCAACAACTGCAACAGGAACTTTAAAGGGACGAGTTAAGAATGATCCCGCAAAGATTCACCATCAATTATGCTTTATCAATGAGAAGGGTGTGTCTTCGTGTCATCTAGGTACATGAGGGACACAGAATGTTAGCATAATGTCATAAACTCTACTGCTGTTACATTAATAACAGGCTCGTAGGAACAGTGGAGGCAAGGGGGGGGGGGGGGGGGGGGGGGGGGGGGGGGGGGGTAAGCATCCCTAATGTTGCCCAAAATGCCAAATTTTCCATATTTTACACTGAACATGTAAAGAAAATCCAATTTAGCCCCCCAATATCCAGACACAGGGGCTTCAGCCACCCCAATATGAAATTGCTTCCTACGGGCCTGAATAACATGAATTTACGTTATCAGCTCGCACAGCTTTTTTGCGACTTTTTGTTTTCAAGTCATATTATATGCACTGCAAATTTAATCATTTCTACTCAATGTTTCTTTATGAAAATTACAGATATTATGCAATTGTGAATGAATCAAATTTGTTGAAAATTTGATACAGAATGGTTTGTTGAATATCAAGTTATTACCAAAAAGGTAAGTGTTGCGTTAGAAGTGTCTTTAAGTGTATATTAAGCATTCTAAATTTAAAGAATTTTCTTCTACGAGGGGTGATCAAAAAGTTCCCGGAAAAATGTTCTTATTTTTTTATTAATAGTCCGATCTTCACTAAATTTGAACTATAAAAGGATCATCCATTTTCTGATATGCTTGTAAATTATATTTTATGGCAATCAATGAATACAGATTTTATCGTTCCCACGGCAACGTCACTGACGCCAACCCGGCCCAGGCTTTGACGACGTCAATTAATACAACGTTTTCTTTACAAGCCCGATTTAACAAACACTGTACTTTTAAATTACTTTTCCGCATCATCTTTTTCAAAGTACTCCCCCTTGAAAGAAATGCATTTTCTGCATCTATTAGCCCAGGACAGGAACGAGTTTGTGTAACCAGCTTCTGGTAGTTCAGCAATGGATCGTTGCACGGCCTGTGCTAGTTGAGCCATCTCGTCGAAGTGCTGACCCCTAAGATTCTTCTTTATAGCAGGAAAAAGGTAAAAATCGCAGGGGGCCAGGTCTGGGCTATAAGGTGGATGTTCAAGCATCTCAAAGCCCAGGTCTTGGATAACGGTCTGGGTTGATACGGCACGGTGGCTGGGAGCATTGTCTTGATGGAAAATGACCCGTTTCACAAGATTGGGCCTTTTCTTTCGCATCGCCCGCATAAAGTCACGTCTCAGGACCTGAAATGACACAAACGTGCGTTCTAGATGGAATTTATATAATTTAAATGTTGATCACATTATTTTAAAATTAAATATTTGTATATCTATCTCTAACCTATAAAAAAAATGTGAATTACCTTCGAATAGTATGCTGCGTTTACAGACTGTCCCGTTGGTACCGCATGAGCAAGGACGACTCCTCGCACATCGTAAAATATGATGAACATCTGCTTTTTTGTAGATGGCGAGACCTTAAATTTCTTCGGAGAAGGAGAGCCAGGAGCCTTCCACATGGTGGACTGAGCCTTTGTTTCGGGTGTATATAGGCTTAACCATGTTTCATCGACCGTTACTATCCGTGCCAGAAAGTCGTCGCCCTCTAACTCGACTCGCTGCAAAAATTGCGAACAACACTGCACCCGTTGTTTCTTTTGTTCCATATTTAACATCTTTGGGATCCAGCGTGCACAAAGTCGACGCATATTCAAGTCTTGATGAATTATATTAAACACAGAACCATAACTACACTCAACTTTGTCTTGTAACTCGCGTATGGTGATACGTCGGTCTTGATCTAACAACGTCTTGATTTGTGTGACGAGCGTCGACGTTACCAACGTCGGACGTCCAGTGCACGCATCGTCGGTTGTGTCTTTTCGGCCACTCTGAAAGCGTCGATACCAATCATAAACAGCTGTTTTTTTCATTGCAGCATCACCATAGACATTATGCAACATTTCAATAGTTTTATTTACCGAAATATTATTTCCCGCACACAGTTTTACCGCTGCTCTCTGCTCGCTACTCATTTTTACTGCACGCACTCTTTAAAATGGCTACCACAATAACAAATGACGTCACATTTGCATTTGACGTCAGTCATATAATGCTTATTAATCGCGCGTTAAATGTGCGAAGTTTGGACGACGTACGTTAAAAAACGCGCGTATGACATGACTTTATATAAACGCTTATTTGATAAAAATAGTATAATTTTGGGCCGGGTCAACGTCATTGACGTTGCCATGACAACGATAACTTCGTTTATTGTTGCATGTCACTGCATTTAATTTGCATCCAAATTAGAAAATGGTTGATATTTTTAAAGTTCAAATTTGGTGAAAATCGGACTATTAATAAAGAAATTAAAACATTTTTCGGGAACTTTTTGATCACCCCTCGTATTTACCCCTATGACTTGTTTTAAAATTTGGTTATTTTAGGGAAAAACTTTGTTTGACTGTTTCAAAATTTTGTTTTTTGTGAAAGGGTTTTACAAAATGTTTCTTAATATATCACAGAAAATTTGACAAGAATATGCTTGTCCACGAAGTCGATTCCAAATCCCCGTTTTGTTGCTGGGGGGTAATTTTACAGAAATATTTTCATGTCTGCTGTCAGCTAGAAAGAGCGATAATGGGAATTCCCGGGAAAGAGGCTTAACTCTGCTAAGAAGATTTGGATGACTTAGTCCCGTGTTAGATTTCCCACTGGGACCTCATTTGTACAGACTTATCCCTTTCCCAAACATGGAAGAATTTTTACGACCTTAGAGGAAATGATTTTGTAAAATATTGAGGCAAAAGAAGAAATTGCTGATAATCAGCAATTTCTTCTTTTGCCTCAATATTTTCAAAGGTAAAATGTACAAAAATCTTATCTTTATCTACATCCATTCTGTCATCTGAAACTCTTTTCAAATTGGAGCAGTCCAAAATTTTAGCCACTTGTAAAAGATTTAAAGTAATCTGCAAGTGTTTTAGTTACTGGCAATGACATCCTGGTAATTCACCGTGCTCAGCTGTCTAAATAAGAAATTACAACAACTCCTCTGGTTTTTGGGAGAACTTGAACATGGCACTTTGGATTTAATATTTTTTCCTGGGGCACAAAAATATATCGTCCAAAATTCTACAATTCTAAAATAAAAGCTAAGTTTGTAGTTTGTAAAAGAAATTTTTGAGTTCTTGATAAGATATGAATCTTAATGGAAAAGTAGGAAATAGTGATATCAACTTCCGTTTTCATTCTCTAAATCCTCTTTGTATTTGTTAAAATGAAAAGCAATGCAAATCTGTGAAAAATGAACAGTCTTGCATAGTATGAAACATAAAATGTTACTTTCCAGTTTTAAAAAATGTACTTGTAAAATAACATGGAAAATGATAAGGATGTACAAGAAAACATTGTCAACATGCAAGGAGAACATTCTAGCATTCGATATTTCTCAGATCTTAGAAGTCTCAGGCTGTTTAGAAAACACAACAATATATCTGTGAGATATAATGCAGGAAGGACATTTAGCAAAAATTTTGACCCCACCTTCAATGATTCTATGATCCATTTCCAACATGATGATTAACCCTTTCCCACACATTGACACTTTTGGACGCCCCACAAAATAAAGGCTTTGGAAAACATTGTGGCAAATGAAGAAATTGCTTGTGACAAGCAATTTCTTCATTTGCCACAATGTTTTCTACCCTATGAGACAACAATATTTTAAATATCATTCACTTGAAATAAAAATTATTGTAACAATGTCTGCAACACCTTTGAATTGGACCAGCCTGAAATTAAGCCATTTGGTAATGGGTTAAACATTTTGGGGTTATTTTATACAACATGGAAGACATTTTAGGGACAACACAGAAAGTGTTTGTCATGAGCATGTCGAGTTATGTTAGAGGATTAGAGCAGCTTTATAAATGCAGCCTCCAGAAACCATTGTAAAATACAGCAGATTTTCTCAAACACTGCCATTCTGTTCATTCTAAATTATCATTAGGCTGTGTCATTGGAAAATATCCAGAAATTTTTTTTCGCTAGTAATTGTAATGCAATGTAGTTAAAAGAAACATGCTAAAGTAGTTCAAAATAAATGATTATGGAAAATGTTTATTTTCATGAATTTAACAATTTCCAATGCAACAAAACGATAGTTTGAATTTAAAGTGGGTGCAGAAACCAACAGAAATTGTTTATTTGGCTGAAGTCTATTAACTTTGTTAATTTTAAAGAAAAAATGCAACACCATTTAGTAGCCCTTAATTTATTATATTCTCTGAATATTTTCTATATATCATATTTCATATATTAAAATATGCATTGATATTCATTTGACAGACCTAGAGGTATATTTTCAAGTGGAATCAGAACAATTATATTTCAAAAGTTTACTAAATGTATTAAGTTGCAGGCACTCAATCGAGAATGTTTTGCTTAACCCTCTCCCAAACAAGACCTGGTTTTGACGTCCCTTAGAAAAGACTTGGGAAAATATTGAAACAAAATAAGAAACTGCTGATAACCAGCAGTTTCTCCTTTTGTCTCAATATTTTCTGTGCCATATTTTACACAAATTCTATCTTTAATAACTTCCATTTTGTCATTTGTTGAAGTTTTGAAGTGGATCACCCAATTTTTTCTCTGTTTGGGAAAGGGTTAATCAGAGATATCAGTACTTGTAATGATTACATTTTCATCTGCCACAGCCAGGAATTATGTGAGATAATAATGATATACATGAGAGCAAAGCTGTTTAACTAAAACAGCAATCTTAATACCAAAAGTCTCCCGAGACTTTGTGAAAATACCCTAAGTATATTTAGAAAATATGATCATCTACAAGGCCTTAAACCCATTATACTAATGCCGGCTAAGAAATCTGATTTGGAACGGGGTTTTCCTATATAAGTGGCATAAGAGAAAAGAAAAGAATATTACAAGTTGCTTGCTCCTGTTGTGTAAAATTTGTTATAATAATTATTACTTGTTCATTAATAGGAAAATTTGTTACATTGATGTTGTCAAGAGTTCCAGGATTTTGCTTGGAATTTTAAGTAACCATGGCAATGGGGATTAATGTAAATATCTGTGCAACACCAAGTTGTAAGGAATTATTTTGTTGCAAAATTACAAAATGTTTTAAAAAGGTAATTTATTAAATTGACTTAGTGTAAGTTCTGTATCAATTGTCTGTATGGAGTTACATTGCTGAAAAAGTTTTATAAGTTTCCACAATCAATAATGTATTCTTCTTACTACATTGAAATGGTGCGCTGTTAAACCAGGTAGATAAATACCAGTTAAAAAAATGTTTAGAATTGTTATGAAATAACCAAAATTTATAGAGGTTAATATTTGAATGAAATATGTGTGACACTATATGGCATGAAAAAAAAAAATCAAACATTTAAAATCAGAAAGACTAGAAAACATAGGAAAAGAAGAAACTTCTGATATTTATTCTGCCTATTGTCACTGGTCTTGACTTGAACTTTTATCTGATACCGTTTTTAGTTGTGGAGAATTCAATAATGTCCATATACAGAGTGTAGAACAGATGTAACCCTTTCCCAAACAAGACCTGCTCTTGTCATCCCTAATAGAAAAGGCCTCAGAAGGCCTCAGAAAACTTTAAAAATCAAAAGAAGAAAATGCAGATAACCAGCATTTTCTCCTTTTGCATCAATATTTTTTCAGCTATATTGTACATAAGTCCTTTCTTTATCAACATCCATTTTGTCATCTGCAGCAGCTTTCAAATTGGGCCACCCCATTTTTTCCAGTTTTGGAATGTAGAATTTTATGCATTTCAAATACTTTTGTGCCAAGCCCTACATGATATTTGCTTTTAGTTTGATAATAGATTTTATACAAACCCAAAGTTTACTGATTTATTATTGAAATTTGAAAATTGTTTATATTTTCAGAGAAAAGGAAGATGACTTGGAGAGAAAGTTTGAGCTTCTGAATCGTGAGCTGAGAGCCATGATGGCTATAGAAGGTGAGTCAGCAATTTATCTATCAAGTATTTCTCATCCAATCACTGATTTGGATGTCTCTGTTACTGGAAGCCTAGAAAAACATCTAGAGAACAAAATAGAGATGCTGATAACCGGTAATTTATCGTTTACTATTAAAAATGTTTATGCTACAGCTTACATGTTTCTATTGTTAACCCATTACCAGACGGCTACAATTTGGGCTGTTCCAAAAAACAAAGGTGTTGAAATTTCAAATAATGAACTTCTTGAGGCCTCTATCTTGTACGGTGTCAAGTTGGAATTAAATAAATAATAGTAGTTTGACATATGCATCTCCTTTAAGTTTTATCACATCAAATAATTGTTGCAACATAACATATAAAACCCATCATTAGCACCAAAGAGCCAGATGTGGTCAAATTAATTTTGTGTGCAATTGGTTTGAATTTGGACCAGTCAAGTATTCTGTTTTCATAGAAAACAGTAAAATTTGAAAATTTTGCATGCTATTATTTTATACTCCAGCAAAATAGACTGTCCTCTAATTTATTTTTCATGAGAATTTGTTTTATATGGCATTTTGATGGCAAAATTGTTGAAACCATAAGATATTTTTATTAAACAATGTTAAGATTACAAAAAAAAGATAAAGAAAATGTAACAAAAAAAGTGCCAAAAGAGAAAATTGGTTTCCACTTTTTGGCCCAATATTTTCCAACCTTGACCCCTTAGGGATAACAAAAATGAAGGGCATGGCACAAGGTATTATAATGGCATATCAATATTGTTTGAAGCTGGAGTTACAAGATTTTGCAATAACAAGGACAATAATATACACTTACAATAGTTTTGCACCCAGACTTTGAAATATCTTTCAATGAAAAAGGGGATTAAAAGGAAAGAAAGAATTGACACTTAATTAGCATTTTTGCATTGTACACTTTAGAAATGGTCTAATGTTTGTTTTACATTGGGTCATTTAGAGTGACCACTTGTACCCGTAGAAGTGTTTCTTTCATGTAGTGGACCATTATGACCAATAATCCCTTATGATGGCCAAACTGACCACTTTATAATGTCCTTTTATTTGACAAATACCTGTGAAAAAATGTCCTTAGATGGTTTTATGCTGAAATTTCAGGAAATAATGCTTTTAGATGCAGCTTCTTTTGTAATTCTGTTTTTCTGAAGCTACTTCTTTAAAAGTCTGAAACCAAATACATGTATAATGATTTAAAATAAAACTTGAATGTTTGCCTACCATTCTAAATAAAATTTAGTTCAATGAATTTCCCAATGATAGATCTATCTTGTTGTAGCTTATTATTTTGACTGAACTGATTTATGGTTAGCTGCAAAAAAGTTGCTTCTTGGAGTATCAAACAGACTTATTCTCTTCCAATGGAGACATAAAAATATTTGACAACATTTCTCATATCAGAGAAAATTGTCGAAAGCAAGGAGAGAAAAGATGTGAAATCATTGATGATAAGAATTTTCTCTCAAAGCTTTCCTTCCCAGTACATACACATATCCAACAAATATTTTCTTGATGCTTAATTTGGACTGGTCTATATGTTTGTTTTCTTGGAAAGGGTTTGAATGATATGTCCGTTTTCGAGAGACATCATATTAAACGCTACCTGGAGATGATATTAAAGAACAAAGGGCTATCTGTAGTTCCATCATATAATTAGGTGAAATAATCACCTGTAATTTTGATTACAAGTTGATCTAACTGTAAAATAGCTGCCCGGCATTTTTCTGAGGTGATATCGGTAATTAAATCCTCCTTTAGGGGATACAGAACAAATCACGGTTCAAGAGGCTTACGTTTTAATTAACTTTGTCATGTGATTATCATCAGGTCACCGTTGCCATTGTAACATAGCTATTTCTAAGACAAGTTAATTTTTTCCAAAGTGAGACTACAAAATTACAAATTTGGCAGCAATAAAAGGTCTAACAGAAAATAAAATGTTGCCACAAGTCACATTTTATTTATAATAATAATAATAATAATAATAATTATGATAATGATAATAACGTTTTTATAACAATAATTATGATGATAATAATAACGACTTTATTTATGCTATAGTACGGAAAACTTTTATGGGAGAGAAATGATGCTGGTTTTCAGCAATTGTTTCCTCAATTTTAGAATTTGCAAAGCATTACCAGTATTATATGTCACTGTATAACTTAGACTTATATTGGTATTGGCTCCATGATGGACCATCTGTCTGTTTGTCTCATATTTTTGAACCAATTTATAGATGCCTAGATTTATCGATGAATTTGTGTGAAATTTTCACAGAATGTTTCAAATCATGTCTCTTTTGGGATAGTGTTGTGATTTTGCAGTTTTTGGTCAGGTCACAGAAAAGAAGGATGGGGGCGGTCTCAATGCAAAAAAAAAAAAAGGCATAAAATGCTGTAACTAAGTTACATATGTTAGAATAATCAGTCAAAATTTATATACAGAATTGAAACTTCAAAGCAAGTATACCTAATTGCAACAGCTTCTTTTTCTTCTGTAATTTCAAAAGATCACTACTCGAGGTTGGTTTCTATAAGGGAGGGGTTAATGGGGTAGAGACAACCTTGGTGACTTCCATATTTTTTCTCTGTCTAATGCAGCTTTTGTTACCTGAATATCACATGAACTTGGTGATCTCTATTCATCGTAAAAATGAATATCTTTGATGTGTTTTCTACGATGATTTGTGCTTTCATTTGATTGTTATTGGACAAAATGACTGCATCTGCCTGATAGTAGCCCTGTGTCCCTTTACCTCGGGTTGACATCCTGTTGTCATTTATTTCTAAAATTGTGGGGTTTATCAGTGTATTCCACTGAAGTATTGCTACAAGATGTTCTTATGCTCAATGATGGTGTATACTCTTTCAGGATTCTCAAATGTTTAGGAGAAAGAAAGGTAAATGTTAAGAATCACATACTGAATCAACTCTGTCTTCTTGTAGGGGGGATATTTTTAGATATTTTATGAATATAACAAGTTTCTTATAGAAGCTGATTGGTCATTATCTATCAGCAGATTGAGTACACCAAAACCTTCAAAGATGTTGCTAGTACTATAATAAATAAAATTTTTATGTTTAGTCTTGCTATATAATAGGCTTGTCAATTCTGCAAAGACAACAATTTGAGACAAGGTCGTAAATTATCAAGGGTTGAATTACCCCATGGATTTCAATCATAGCGAAATTTTCACCTTGATTAGTTTCTTTCACTGTTGGGAAAGATGCTACCTGAGCCCGTTATTTCTGTGTTGTCTAAATTAACTGATTAATCTGCGGCCAAATGGACGATGCGTCGATGGAAATCATCAGAAAATATGCTGCAATTATTTAGGGTTCTGTGGCTTCCTGAATTGACCTTCGCTTTGAGGGAAAATTTTACAATTATGACATTAAAGTGAGTGATTATAGAGTCAGATATTTTTCAATGTGTAAGAAATTAAATTTGTTGTGAATGAAAATATTATTAGATCTAGTAAGATTATGTCTGGACATACAGCTTGTAATAAAAAAAATACATTATGTTTCAAAACAAAAACACACACATTTTATTGTTTTGGAAAAGAAATGTTGTTCCAAGCATGTGTTTACAAGTTGTATGTCCAGATGACTGGTCACTTGTTGGTCATCAATAACTGTCCACTGGAGTCACATGGTCAAACATGACATTCACAACATGTCTGATGGTTGTGTTCTGGTAGGATGGGAAAAAACACAGTCATGACAGCTGAAATAAATGGATGGCTAGAAACAATTCTTTTTTCTCCTTTATTGTTGAAGACAAATTTCTAGTACTTGATACATGAGTACATACAATTTTTAGCTCCACTGGCCGACAGGCCAGCGGGCTATTGTCATGGCGGTGTGTCCGTCGTGCGTGCGTCCGTGCGTCAGTGCGTCCGTCCGTCCGTAAACTTTTTCTTTAAAAATCTTCTTCTCAGAAACTACTAGATGGATTTCAATCAAACTTCACAAGAATGATCCTTGGGTGACCGTCTCTCAGATTCCTTCAAAGAATTTGGATTGAATCAGAATAACCTGAGTTATCTGCCCTTGAATGTCAAAAATAGCTGTTTTTGACTTTAAATTTACTCTAAAATCCACAAATATCAACCAATCAAGACAAAACTTTAATAGAATGTTGGTGAATATAAGATCTTGCCTTGGTATAATTTTCAGCTTGATCTGAATTTTACATCATGAGTTATGTGCCCTTGAAATTGACAAAATTGCCCTTTTCGGCTCTATTTTGACTTTGTTTTCACTCTAGCAAATACAAATATTGACCAATCAAGACAAAATTTGTACAGAATGTTGGATGACCATAAGATCTTGCCTTGATTTAATTTTCAGCTTGATCTGAATTTTACATCATGAGTTATGTCCCTTGAAATTGACAAAATTGCCATTTTCGACTCTATTTTGACTTTGTTTTCACTCTAGCAACTACAAATATTGACCAATCAATACAAAATTTGTACAGAATGTTGGTGACTATAAGATCTTGCCTTGGTGTAATTTTCAGCTTGATCTGAATTTTATATGAGTTATGTGCCCTTGTTATTGACAAAATTGCCATTTTTGGCTTTATTTTCACTTTTACAACCATTAGTATAAACTAATCAATACAGAATTTTCACAGAAACTTACTGAACATACGATCTTACTTGCTTGTAATTTTCAGCTTGGTCATACATTTGCTTGTTTGCGCAGCCTGAACCTTTGAAATTGTATTCAACAAGACAAACAATCAGGCCTGTGGAGCGCTTCCAGGCCGCCAGGACTGTCTAGTTTGTTAGACACAATATGATATGTATGCAGCAAATTTAGGCCAGATCATACAAAGTAGAACAAAATAATAATTTCTGCATCCGAAATGCATTTCTTTCCAAATATATATTGTCATAAGTTGCATTATCCTAAGTAGGACACAAAACAATAATCCATGCATACAAAATGCAGTTTTTCTGTGTGAGTGCAGGTATATAGTGATTGTTTAGTACCATATGCTGCAGTCTGTATACAATGCTAGACTTCACATCGCATGTAACTGTCAGTCTTGGTTATAGGGACCTCAAGTCTTGCAGAAAATCACCTCATGTCAGAGCATTGAAAAAATAGTTCTTACTTTTCAGAAACTACAAGGTATTGTGTACTTTTATGCCTTGACTTTGAGCCTTTACCATGTCTGTCTGTTTCTCCTGTTTGTTTGGAAAAAAAAAATTAAAAATCTCAAGTTTGTGTTTCGCTTGTGGCAAGAATTTTCTTGTAATATATAAGTCAAGGTCTACAATTATCTGTTAGTGTGAAGGTCAAATGTAAATGTCATATTTTTTAACAAATATTGCTACAATAGGGGCATTGGTGCTTCACCAAAGCACCTTGTCCAATATGCTATCTGTCTGTCTGTCCATCTGTCCAAGATTTTATTTTTATGTGACCATGAACACTGGCGAAGCTAGCCTAAAATAAAGTGTTCACAAAATGCATGCCTAATGTATCAGGGGAGGTTTGATGGCGGGCTCTATACTGGTGGTGGTGGGTCTTGCGGGCATCTCCAAGAAATGTTTTGAAAATTAATGTAGATCAGCTTATAAAATACATACCAAATGCCCACCTGGAGCCACAAATGACCATTCATGGCTCCTGGTGGGTATTTGGTATGTATTTTAATGCAGATTCAGGTGTTTATTTTGAGGGATACAAAAATCCACATTTTTTTAAAAAAGAATATTGCAATGTGTACGCAATTGCGTTTTTGCGTATGGGTTGCTATGTCTATGATGATCCATTGGAAAAGCTATGGGTTTACTGTACCAGTTTGTGATGTTTTTTGTTTGATATTGCACTTTTACTATGAAAGATTATCGTAATGTGATGCAAAATTATTCATAACGGCACACATGTGGAAATCCTAACCCTTTATTGTGACATAGAAAATCGTTCAATGTCGTAACTCTTTACTGATTGTGAGAAAAAGCTTTTATATGCTGAAATTTTACATCATTTATAAAATAATACATGTATTAGGTACAATATTTATTAAAATGCAACTATTCATTATATTCTATGACCAATAAACTCATAAAAATATTTTACATTTCATCAATGTGTAGCCTAACCATAATCTTATATTTTTAATTATATATACCTTTCACAGAAAGATGGTGCAAACCACACAGCATTATCACCTCATCTATTAATGTTAAATAGGCTATGATAAAATCATTTTGGCTATTTGAATAACATAGTGGCTTGGTCATCTACAGCGTCTTTGAATTTGGACTGGTGAAAAAAAATGATTTTCTTGGAAAGGGTCAAATACAGCAGTATGACAACACATGCTCAAGAAGTCAATTCATACATTAGAATGATTACATTTATGAAGAAACTAAAGATTTAATTGTGAGGATGTTGTAAAAGATTGGGTGTGTGAAGATCATTACTGTAGCAGCTTCTCGGACAATAAAATAAACAGTTAGGGGGAGACAGGTTTCTTTATGTTCTTGTGTGCTCTTTGCTATTTGATATATTAAAGAAAGCTTGAATCAAACTATTTCCACATAATGACTCCTTTTGACACTCCATAGGATAAAGTGTATAGAAAACAATGTGGAAAGCAATTTCTTCATTTCCTTCTATGTTTTTGCCCAAAAAATGACCCACTAAGTTAATCAAACCTCATAAGTTATCCCAACCCCACAGTTTTTATTGCCATTTGAAATAAAATAAAAATTATGCCTTCTGACCTTTGAAAATGATAATGAAAGTAGACATATGACTTAAAATAAGTTCAAAAATATGCTGAGTCAAAAAAGAAAGTGTGCACAGAGAATAACTGGAATTTCTATCATAATTTTGAATATTGATATTATAATACTGGTACCAAATTAAAGATAATTCAATTGCCTACAAGAAGGTGTCTTTTTGAATTGTGTGAAATGGATTTTTTCTTCTGTTTTCTTAAGATATTTGAGATAGGGGTCAATTTCGAAATTCACAGAGCTTGCTGACGAATGTGAGAAGATTAAATAATGCAATTTTCTTGGGATTTCTGCTTCAATTTCTATTGTGACATGTCTTAAATGAATGACGGTAAACATCTGCGGTCTCACTGATCGAACTTAATGTTTCGTTAAATCGTTTGGAATTTCATTGCGTTCATATTGCAATACGCGTTCCACGTCCTTCAAATTCTTTAACTGGACACTAAATTTTGCGAAACTCAGGCTGTAGAGATGTTCGGCCCTACACCACACTCAGGGCTAATTTTCATGTGTCCCTTGCCGATGACGACGTGCCTAATGCAAGCGTAACGTGAGATTTAGGCATCATGATAATGTGACAAACATATGGTCTCAAATCTCTTATGAGCCGTCTATCTGCCTTTGTCGATTTCAAATATTGCTTACATATGCTTGCTTTACTGAAAAGCCATAAATTGTGTAGTTTTGAAACGTTGACGTTAGGGCGTCAACGTCATGTAACGATCTTGTCTAGTCATTGCTGCATTCAGGTTATCAGACCGAAGCCTATCAAAAATGTATCCTAAAAGTTTTAGAAACATGATTGCAAACGCCTAATTTCAGAACGATGACATTTAAACGACAACGACATGTTTTACGCCGGTTCAAGACACTGACAAAACTAACGTGTAAAATCTGCTGCGTTTACTGTGACGTAGCATCTTTTACTATTCAGAATTTTGAAATTTTACGTTTGATTTAGCTTTTGTACCCTGTGAACACAGATTTTAGACAATAAAGTTTATTATGAAACGTTTGTTTTGATAATCACGTGCAAAAAGATTCTAACAACGTTTTGCGATATGCCAGACAATTTAATCATCTAAAGTTGCTTCCCATGTCAATAGACGTGAGAAAGTTGATAGCTTAACTCTGTGTAGAAGTTTGGTGTAGTTAGTTGCAGTGGTTACGTAGATATTGAAAGTAGAAGTATGCACACTTTCTTTTTTGACTCAGTATATATCTAAAGACACCTTACTTAACATTAACATTAATTACTGTTGATCATTTTCTTTATTTGATAGTTTTTGTGGAGAATTTTATTGCGTATTTAATTTTATAAAAGTCTTGTCAAATTGTAAGGTATTCCGTTTTGTAAAAAAAAAGTATAGAAATTGAGTATGATGAAACTAAAAATTGTTTGAAAAGGGTTAAAGCAAAAAATATTAAAACACATTTAACATTTTCAAAGAGATTCTATGGATGAACATGTTTCAATTACCATCTTATTTTCTACCATAATGAAGTTATTCTATTGCGTTTCCAGAAAGATAATTATTTTCCCGGTTTGAAAGTCAGTCTCTAGCAGGGTCTGCACAGACTCTCATTACATAGATCAACCCTTTCCAGAATGGTGCAATATTTTGTTGTTGCAGATGACAAAAATAATTTCATGAAAAGCATGGTATTTGAAAATCATGTCTTGGAAAGCATTGAGGGAAAAGAAGAAAATGCTGGTCACCAGCATTTTCTTCTTTTCCCTCAATGCTTTCCAAAACCTTTTCCAATATAGACATAAAAACCAAATGTCATTCAGGAAAGGGTTTAGACTTTTTCAGTCTTGGAAATAATTTCCATTATTTGTTCCTTTTATGGAAAATCCTTTCCAAGTACGCAAAGCTGCTTACAGGCGACACATTTCCAATCGAGACTTGCGAAGAAAATTGGAAATTGATTCGGTAAGCTTCTGTATCAATTAATTTCATTTTTCGTGATTCTGCACAAGTTATATATCTGTCGACTTAGTGTCGTGAGTGGATTAAGCCTCTCCGTGATTGAGATTCCTTCAGACCATCTTGAAAACCTCTCGCTGACATCTTGCTTCCAGAAATTTATCTTGTTTTTCAGGTTTTTTCCAGTCTATATTTCTTTCTTTCATAAACAGCCAGTGCCATTATAATATTTCACTGAAAAAGAGGTTGTGAATCAGTGAAATAAGTCTCACATTAAAGCCATCTTCTGGAAAAAGACCCAACTTTAACTTTAAAGCTACTCTAATGTAGGTGGTTGAATTGCAAAAATTAAAAAGAATAAAAAAAATGTATCAAGTTTTGTGATGGTCACCTTTGTCCGATAGAAAATGTGAGACTCTGTTAAATAATGAGTGAAAAATATGGCAGAAATTGCTAGATTTAGCAAGAATCCATCATGAAATGTTATTTGTGTTAAGTATATAATTATATATATATATCTATTAAGGACAGGTTACCATAAGGGCACAAACAATAGATTTTCCTTTAAAGTCTGTTTATTGATAGAGTTACGTGATATTTGATTTGTATGTGTAAAATATTTGACGTGACTTTATTTCTTGGAGATATTATGACAGACAATGTGGGTGGAGTAAATTGTCACAAGAAGCAAACTTTGTACTTTGAACTGGAAAATTAAATTTTCATTCATGTCAGCAACATCTTTGCATTTGGATAAGTAAAAAATTTGGCATTTTGGACATGGGTTAATAAAAATTTCTCATTTTGTACATTGACCTTCAACAAACTTAAACAAAATTTAAAAAGGCTTTCTAGATTAGTGAATGATTTGTTTGTTTTGACTGTATTTTTTTTTTTTTTTTTTTTTCTATGAATAATAACATTTCAAAATATTCATATTATTCTCTTGTTATACAGTCGACACTCGTTATCTCGACATCGGATAAGTTGAAATTCCGCTTAAGTCGAAGTGAAAGTCATGTCCCATCCTCAACATATGAATATCAAAATGAATTCCGAAACAAATACAGCCATTGAAATTTTGTAGGAAAGGGATATAGAAATTGCTCGTTTCGAGCAATTTCTTTCCTTTTCCTACTATATTTCAATCATGGACAAGTATGATGCCCATCAAAAATGTTTAAAAATCGTTTTCGTCGAAAACAATCAAAATCGGATTAGTCGAACTCCGGATATGTCGAAGTAATTTGACGGCCCCTCTGACTTCGACACAACGAGTGTCGACTGTATATAATAATTTCAAAATATTTTATTGTTTTAAAAACTTATGAAAATCAAGTGTCTATAATCTTTATATTCAAATTTTTCAAGTGCATAATCTTCAATCGGTACAAGTTTATATTTAGGCTTTAACCGTTACTTAGTTGTAACTCATTCACAGCTTAGACACATCTGAACAAATAAAGTTTATCACTTAGAATACACAAGTTCAAGTTAACAAAATACTAAAATATGATTATTAAAACATATTCTTTGTTTGAGGTGGCAGGTTTTAACCTCTTCTCAAACAAGTCCTCTTTTAACCCTTTCCAAAATAAGCTGTATTTTCATGTGCCTAATAAAATGAGCTTGGAAAACATTGAGGCAAGAGAAGAAAATGCTGATAATCAGCATTTTCTTCTTTTGCCTAAATATTTTCTTTGCTATATTGTTCACAAATCTTATCTTTGTCAACACCCATCTTGTCATCAGCTGTATCTATCAGGTCTTAATGATCCAAAATTTTGCTGTTAGGGAAAGAGTTAAGCCTTATTTACAAAGTCTAGCACAATGGCCGTTTTCACCCGTCATTGTCTGATATTCCGTTATTGACATTTGGAAACGTAAACAACAGGGCTTACAGGATTACATTGCTAAGCCGATTTCATTGCTGCATTTTTCACTAGAACTGAGCCGCCGTCTTTACTTTCACCCTAATTGTTTGCTGTTTGGATATTTTGTATTTTTCTTGTATAGGTTGTGTCCCTTGTTTTGTTATTTTAAAGCAGTTTTTTGGTCACGACATGTTTTTGAGGTCAACACTTTAATGGCCTGCTTACAATACTAACGAAAATATAAGAATGAAGACAAGACAATCACTATTTTGCTGTTTTTGTGCACATGAACCTATTACTGAGTTAGAAAATAAATGCAAAATTGTGTCCAGAACAATGTTAAAGCTTGAATGAAAATCTAAGAAAGATATCCACAATTTGACGCCATTTGACACCCCATGCGATAAAGGCTTTGGACAGTATTTTTTCCATTGAAGAAATGCTTGTGGCAAGCAATTTCTTCGTTTACCGCTTTGTATTCTACACAGAAAAATATATAAACTTGCACTCTCTTGAGTTTGCTGTCGGCAACATCTTTGAATTGGGCCTGCCCCTTTCCCAAACGACAAAAATTTGGATTTTTTCACTTAGAAAGCCAGCATTTGTGTAGACACAAGTGCAGAAAATATTAAGGCAAAAGGAGAAAATGCTGATTATCAGCATTCTCTTCTTTTGCCTCAATGTTTTCCAAAGCCCTTTCTATTGGGGACTTCAAAACCAGGTCTTGTTTGGGAAAGGGTTAAAATGTTGCCCTCTAGTAATAGGTTAAACACTTGTTTCTCATCTTTGTTTCCGATGTCATTTCAGAATGGCAGAAGACTGAAGCCCAGAAGCTGAGAGAGAAGTTACTACTTGAAGAGCTAGTGGCCATTGTAAACAAGCGAGATGAACTGGTGCAACATTTAGATACGCAAGAAAGAGCGTAAGTGTTGGGATATTATCTTTCAAATCATTCAAGAAACAATTTAAAACAACAAATCAAGAAAAAATTGCTTGAAGAGTTGGTGACTATCGTAAACAAGCGAGATGAACTGGTGCAACATTTAGATACGCAAGAAAGAGCGTAAGTGTTGAGATATTATCTTTCAAATCATTCAAGAAACAATTTAAAACAACAAATCAAGAAAAAATTGCTTGAAGAGTTGGTGACTATCGTAAACAAGCGAGATGAACTGGTGCAACATTTAGATACGCAAGAAAGAGCGTAAGTGTTGAGATATTATCTTTCAAATCATTCAAGAAACAATTTAAAACAACAAATCAAGAAAAAATTGCTTGAAGAGTTGGTGACTATCGTAAACAAGCGAGATGAACTGGTGCAACATTTAGATACGCAAGAAAGAGCGTAAGTGTTGAGATATTATCTTTCAAATCATTCAAGAAACAATTTAAAACAACAAATCAAGAAAAAATTGCTTGAAGAGTTGGTGACTATCGTAAACAAGCGAGATGAACTGGTGCAACATTTAGATACGCAAGAAAGAGCGTAAGTGTTGAGATATTATCTTTCAAATCATTCAAGAAACAATTTAAAACAACAAATCAAGAAAAAATTGCTTGAAGAGTTGGTGACTATCGTAAACAAGCGAGATGAACTGGTGCAACATTTAGATACGCAAGAAAGAGCGTAAGTGTTGAGATATTATCTTTCAAATCATTCAAGAAACAATTTAAAACAACAAATCAAGAAAAAATTGCTTGAAGAGTTGGTGACTATCGTAAACAAGCGAGATGAACTGGTGCAACATTTAGATACGCAAGAAAGAGCGTAAGTGTTGAGATATTATCTTTCAAATCATTCAAGAAACAATTTAAAACAACAAATCAAGAAAAAATTGCTTGAAGAGTTGGTGACTATCGTAAACAAGCGAGATGAACTGGTGCAACATTTAGATACGCAAGAAAGAGCGTAAGTGTTGAGATATTATCTTTCAAATCATTCAAGAAACAATTTAAAACAACAAATCAAGAAAAAATTGCTTGAAGAGTTGGTGACTATCGTAAACAAGCGAGATGAACTGGTGCAACATTTAGATACGCAAGAAAGAGCGTAAGTGTTGAGATATTATCTTTCAAATCATTCAAGAAACAATTTAAAACAACAAATCAAGAACAAATTGCTTGAAGAGTTGGTGACTATCGTAAACAAGCGAGATGAACTGGTGCAACATTTAGATACGCAAGAAAGAGCGTAAGTGTTGAGATATTATCTTTCAAATCATTCAAGAAACAATTTAAAACAACAAATCAAGAACAAATTGCTTGAAGAGTTGGTGACTATCGTAAACAAGCGAGATGAACTGGTGCAACATTTAGATACGCAAGAAAGAGCGTAAGTGTTGAGATATTATCTTTCAAATCATTCAAGAAACAATTTAAAACAACAAATCAAGAAAAAATTGCTTGAAGAGTTGGTGACTATCGTAAACAAGCGAGATGAACTGGTGCAACATTTAGATACGCAAGAAAGAGCGTAAGTGTTGGGATATTATCTTTCAAATCATTCAAGAAACAATTTAAAACAACAAATCAAGAACAAATTGCTTGAAGAGTTGGTGACTATCGTAAACAAGCGAGATGAACTGGTGCAACATTTAGATACGCAAGAAAGAGCGTAAGTGTTTTATAGTCTTGATTGGAATTATTCTTCAATCAATTACATAATTGAATTATGAAATATATCACGACTGCATTCATGAAAATTGGTTGCAGCTTGTGTATTATATTATCTGATGATTTTAGCATCTTTTGAAAGAAAATTAAAAGACTGGAAAAGTTCAAATGATATGAATGTTAGATCTATTTTAAAAATGTTGTAAGTCCTTCATTCCAAGGAAAGTGCACAGAAGAGAAATTTGAAAATTATTCAACAGATAGTGTTCTAATATACAAGTTAGTTGTGAGACGTTTGGTTGGTGAATGTTTGCGAGTCGTAAGATTTCGTATTGGAGTCAAGCTCATGTAGAGACACAACAAAAGCCATTCAAAAGTCAAACTTTTTAAATCACGTGTGGTCCACGCTGACAAACAGCCCTGTTGATGGTCCAGAGTTAATCCCACATAACCCTTTTCCATATGATACCTTATACTTAAATATTTAACCTTCTAATGGAAAGCTTTCCAAAATATGGAAATAGAAAATAATTGCCTAGTAACATTTTTGTGTTACTCACTTTCTTATTCAACAAACTTTGATGTAGACTTAATGTCTTGTGTAACTGTGATTTTGATGTTGACCCATTCTTTTTATTTAAAGGCAGAATAACACTTAACATCTTGCAAATTTTCCGAGAACTTTGTACAAAAAAATAAATATATATTATTAAAATATGGTCTTTAAATTGCATATATGCCAAATCTTAGCTTTCTACCTTGTGTATTGGCTTAGATGTCGACGGATTTAAAACCCAATGATTTGTTGTCCCGGGGATAATATTTACAATAATGGAACATATGGGGTTTTAAATCCGTCGACATCCTAGCCAATACACAAGATAGAAAGCTAAGATTTGGCATAGATGCAATTTAAAGGCCATATTTTCATAATACATATTTATTTTGTACGAAGTTCTCGGAATGATTTTAAGTGCCATCCCCCCTTTAAAGAATCCTCAAATTATGTTGTCTTGGGTACAGAGGGCTCCATTTCCTGTTCCTTAAAATTTATGACTGGTCTTATTAGGAAGCCATGTGCAAGGCAGACATTAGATGTTTATTGTTGCCAGGCCCCGTTTTCTTGAAAAAAGTATATACATGTACTCATGAGTTCATGCTCAACTTCAATTGAATACCAATCAACGTTGATTGGTATTCAATTGAAGTTCATTTGTATTTCATGCGATTTGAGCCCGGTGATCAGATTTGAGTCTGAGAACTTTCTTAAGTTTTTTCGAGAAACCAGGGCCAGGTTTTTGAGTTTTCTTCTTTCTATGATATGAAATTTTATTTGAATGTGGTTTGAAAATGGTCAAAATAAGTTAAATCCAGAAAGGGTTAATTCCCTTTAATCCCCTTCAAGATTGGAGTCATAAATAGTCCCAATTAGTTTAAAATTTTAGATTAACCCTTTCCCAAACAACAAAATTTTAGGGTGATCCAATTTGAAAGCTGCTGCAGACGACAAAATTGATGATAATAAAGGCAGGATTTTTGTCAAATATGGCACAGAAAATATTGAGACAAAAGGAGAAACTGCTGGTTATTAGCAGTTTCTTCTTTTGTTTCAATGTTTTCCCAAGCCTGTTCTATTAGGGAGGTCAAAACCAGGTCTTGTTTGGTAAAGGGTTAATACACTGTTGTCAGCCTGACTATCGTCTTCTTACAATATTTAATGATGCTTGTAATTAAAATGAAATATTTGATTAGCTGCTAAATCTTTGTTACAATTCAAAGATATGCCAAATATTATGCTAAATCTTTTTTGTGCCATTTTTGATTTTGGATTTAAAATGCACCACAATTTTATTGGGACAATTCTCTTAAGAATTTTAGACATTGTAAAGAAATGCACATTTAAATATCAGTTTCGTTACATTGAATACATATTTGTTTGCAATAGATTTGGTCAAATAAAAAAAATGTTACGAAGAAAGGTCTGTAAAAGGGCAAAGAGGGAAACTTGTTTTTCCGTGTGGCGTAAACAATGAGTGTGGTATATGGCTTCCCTGCAATGAATCAATTACACAAATCAGGTCCTGATTAGTTCTCACTGCTTTACACGGCTTCACAGATATCAATCAGTGAGGCTGTCTCTTGATTAGGCAGCACGGAAATATTCAAATGGTTTCATTTTAAAATTTCTTGATTTGTTTTACATGCTCTTGAAGGTGGAATAAATTCCTACATTTATGGCCAGATTCTTAAAATTAACTTTCATTTGATTCACTAAACATGGCAACTTTGATGATGAATTAGATATTTGCCTGTATTTATTTATTTGTCTGTCTCCGTACAATAACTGCAATGACAAGCCAATTGTTGTTAGGAACATGGAGATCAAGGTGGCCAAATGTTGACAATGTCCACCATATGTTATCGTGATACCGTTAAAGACTGCAACACCATCTTGTGGAAATACAGAATTAATCAAACATGATCAGATCTAAATATGGTGGCAATTAATTTGATTTCATTTCTTAACCCTTTGCCAAACAAGACCTGGTTCTCATGTCATTAATATAAAAGGTTTGAGAAAACATTGTTGATTGAGGCAAAAGAAGAAAATGCTGATTATCAGCATTTTCTTCTTTTGTCTCAATATTTTCCATGCTATATTGTACAAAAATCCCATCTTTTTCAACATCCATTTTGTAGTCTGTAGCAGCTTTCAAATTAGACAGCCCTAAAATTTTGTTATTTAGGAAAGGGTTAAACCAGTGAGACCTGTTCTGTTGTAATGGTAGTCTTTGTATGCTTCTGTCATGCATGATAATGATGAGGGAAAGACTTTCTTTGATTAGAAATTATTAAGATGGTGTATTTATAAATTACCTGAAGGTGCCATAGTAGAATAGACAAGTATGATTTGTGAAAGAATAAACAGTTACATTGAATGAAGAAAAATTGTCCTTCAAATTATTTTTACGACATTGTTGGCTAAGCACAAAATAATATAATATTACAGAGGTTTTCTCTGAGCTCTCAATATCATGGGGGAAGGGGTGGGGTGATTGGCGTGGAATCCAATGACACAGAAATAACAATTGCAGAAACTTTTCAATATTCTGCTTATATTTTACTGATTTGAAAAAGGTTTCAAGCAGAGAAAAGGAGGAAGTCAGGGATTTTCGGGATTTGGTGGATCTTTGAAACAGCACCTGATTAAAAAAAAAGAATTGTGACCGACCAAAAAATTGGTTATTCAACAAGTACATTTATTGGATGCTGTTGAAAAGATCCTTGAATCTTCGTGTTCAGCAAATCTCTTGCATTTTCCCACCTCTGCTTCAAGCATTTTTAGCTCGACTTTTCGAAGAAAATGAGAACTTATACCGTCACCCGGGTGTCGGCGTTTGCGTCGGCGTCGGCGTTGCAACAAAGGTTAAAGTTTTTCAACCCAAACTTGGAATACTTATTCACCATCACACCCTCTACCTTACTACCAGGGCCCTTGACCCTGGCTCCACTATATTTGGAGTTATGCCCCCTTTATACTAAGCAACTTAGAAAGTTGAGCGCGCTGTCTTCGGACAGCTCTTGTTCAAATTGGTTATGAATAAATATGATTATTTAAAAATGTTGTCATGTGATTATAATTTCATTACTGTATTGTATTAGAATGTTTATGTATTAGTTCCAAGCATCTAAGTACAAGACTTGAAATATAAATGGTACAGCATTTTGTTATGAATTCATGCTGGAAGGAACACATTTTACCCATGATGTTGGAATCAGGTTTCTATTTTATTATCGTGTGTAATGACTTGATAAAGATTCGTAATTAAGCAATGGAGGAATATTAATTGGGTGGCTCGGAAACCAATGGCCACATTAGAGGGACAATGTTTGAGAACATTTCTATCAATGTTTGCTTCACTGAGCTTCAAAAGATGCTTTTTTCTCCCTGGATCGAATGGTAGCTGTCATTGTAAAAGGCAACCATACAATGATTATCCTTGATTTATTGTAGAGAAACAAAACTATTAGGCTGAAAAATAATAAATCTTAATATAGTGTATCTGTGAGGCTTTGTTGACAAAACAAGGGTATTTCTGCTTATTCCTTTCCTAGGCAATGCCTAATTTTGTTATCCCTAGTAAAGTATACTTTCAAGCACAGAGGAAAAAAGAGAATTATGATTATATTGACATGTAGGCATGTTCTGCTCTTTTTCATCATGCATATCAATCTCTTTTCAGTATTTGTACATTTGTTTTATGAACATTAAAACCAGATGTTGTTTGGGAAAGGGTGAAGGAATTGTTCATTCAATCATAGAATATTGATGAAAACCGGAGATATAACGTCAAATATCTGTATAAAGGTATAGATGTTACTGGCACTGTCATCCATTCATGTTATTTGTAAAAAAAAAATATGATGACTGTATTTAACTTGCTAAGACCCATTTCTCTATGCCACCGTTGTCTAATGTGATAGTGGAGTTTGTGTTGAAAGGTGGGCAGAGATTGACAATGGTCCGTAAATGAAATGGTTAATCGAGAAATTAAAGTCAGGAAGAATTGTCGGTGATGAACCAATTTGAACGAAAGTGAATACATTGGATTAACCCTGTAACTGTTGCATTTCAGTTTTATCCATCTGGCAAAAAAATCTTTATTAAACATTCTGCAGGTAAAATAAGAATATTGTAGGTAGTAGCTTTTATGGCTAACTTGTTTCTAATGTTTGGTGATGTTATGGTAAACTTCAACACATAAAGAAATATCAGAAGGTTGGACTGAGCCTTTTATAGAAAATTGAAAATTGACTTATGAAATGCTAGTTGGTGAACAAAGAATATAATTAAGCAGATAAATATTAGCTAAATATGATATTAAAGTTTTGATTCTTGTAAGATTTTCATTACCAAGGATTAGGTAGGAAAGAAAAAGAAATTAAAGCTGGACACCTAACACTGATAACCCTGTTGTTCTTTGACATTCTTTGGCAGAAAAAAGACATTTTATAAAGCAGAAATTAATTAATTAGGGTTCAACCCCAAATGTTGTCTCTGTCATCTAAAACAGGTAGTTAGGACAGTGTGCACACTCCCCACAAATGATATGTACAAATTATCCTCCTGTACTCCGCCATTATTGACACTGGATACTTGATGGATTTACAAGGGCTACTGCCATCTTTACTGCAGTGTGCATGTGCTGCATTAAGCTTCTTAGCGGTACCAACCATACCTTGGCCATTCAATCTTGATTCTGGCATCTCTTCTTTCTTCTGAAATAAATGTAAATGTGCCTTCACCTTTTCCAAAAAACAATATTGCAGATTCCATTCCGTATTGAGACATTTGCTGACATGAAATAAAGATATTGAGGAAATATAAATTGTGTTAATCATACCACAGAAAATCGGAAAAAGGAGGGAAAAGATCATTCTTAATAGAATTTAAGAAATGTGGAATACTTGTATTATGTTAAATGATTAAGCAAGAGGCCTCTTATTTTAGTTTATAGTAGCCTTATCATAGCAGGAATATTGTAATGAGAAATGGCAGCAGAAAGCATCAACAGTAAAATTATTTCTTTTCATAGATCTACAAAGTTTGCCTTCCTATTTTGATAACAATTTGAGTTTGAATGTTATTTCGATGTTCTTAACAAATAAGACTACTTGGAAGTTCTTGTCACTTGGTCAAGGGTAGCGAGCACCAAATTGTGCATGGCTGCCTGTTGTGATATGACTATAGACTGGCAGCCTCGTGGTATCCAGTTACACTTGAGACCTGGCCCCTAATTATACCACAATGCATCAACATTTTCTTCACTGACAAGTTTTTATTCAACTCGAATTCTCGGGAGTTAATACAGAGGACAAAGCAATAACAATTCATTTTTTTTCTATGATGAGATAGAAAACACTGAGGGAAAAGAAGAAAATGCTGTTTATCAGCATTTTCTTCTTTTCCCTCTGTGTTTTCTGGCAATTTTGTTGATGAATCCATGAAAGACAGAAAAAAAAACACATAAAGAATAATGAGTGGGTGGGGTGACAGAGAGCACAGAATGTTAGTTTATGACTCGCAGGCGAGTGTTCATGTCACTTGGGGTGATTTTTATGGCTTGCACTAACGTGTGCAGGATTGCTGCTTTCCTGCCGAGGTCGCTTGCATCATGTCAACAATTTTAATGTGATTCATTTTGTGGGGAACATCCATTATGGTCTTATTTGTAGAGAAAAAAGTTCATGTACTATTCGTTTGAAGTGTTTCTATCCTCCTATTATCAAATTGTCTTTCATGTGTCTGGCCTTTTGTAAGAATTTCTAAACTCATTTGTGATCTTTATGCATCTGAAATCATAGTGAAAAAAAGAAAAAATGGCTTGAAATATTTTTTTTTTGAGTAAAATTATGTAATACCGGTATAAGGTGTCCACGCTTTTTCCTTTTCCATTATGATCTCAGCTATTGTACTATGAAAGATAATCAAATTAAAACTAATTTGTAGGTGTTTTATGCCCCATATGGAAAGATTGAGGGCATATTGTTTTACTTGTGTCTGTCTGTTTGAAAACTTAACATTGGCCATTTCGGAGGCAATGATTTATCACAGACACATCTTTCTGCTTTCAGGATTGAAGAAGAGGAGAGGTTAGACAGAAGAATAACAGAGGGAAAATTGTTGAAAGATGAGAAAAGCTGCTCCATACAGTAATAGGGCATTTTGTTGGTGTTACTGCAAAACCTTGTAAATCCAGCTTTAATCAAGATGGAGTTACCAGGTTGTGCAATAACACCGACTATTTCTATAATAGTTATATTAGGTCAAGAATCTTCCTGACCACTAGCTAAACCCATTTGTAAGGGTGATCACTATAACCCATTCCTACACATTGACGCTTTATGACGCGGTACAAGATAAACTAAAAGGTTTTGGAAAACATTTTGATAAATGAAAAAATTGCTTGGCACTATGTTTTCCAAAGCCTTTTCTTGTTGGGTGTCAAAAAGTGTCAGTGTATAGGAATTTGTGAAACATCCAAAAGTCACATGACTTGTGTTTCTGGCAACAATATTCAAGGGTATATAATCATGTCATAATTACTTTATGTGCAATATTTGATCACACACTTAATCACAATTTCTTATTTATTCTCCTAACTCTTTCCCAAATAAGACCTACGAGTTTTAGTGTCCCTCATAAGGAAAATGCTTTGGAAAACATAGACGCAAAAGAAGGAAATGCTGATAATCAAAATTTCATCCATTACCACTTTTTTTACCATGTTGGCACTTTTTGTGCCCTGTGAGATTAAGACTTTGGAAAACATTGTGGAAAATGAAGAAATTGCTTGTGACAAGCAATTTCTTCATTTCCCGCAATGTTTTCTATCAAGAAAGACCTTAATATGTACAATTTTGTACACTTTAAATTGTTGTCTGTTACATCTTCGTATGTGAACTTGTCTAAAGATTTTCCATCTGGTAATAGGTTTAAATAAAAAAAAAACTTTTTCAGTGTCACACATGTATAAAATTCATTATTATGTACATGTATATATTTTGATTGGCATTTGTTTATTCTCAACTCATTAGACTTGTGTAAACCCTTTACCAAATCACTAGATTTTAGGATGGTCCGATTGGAAAGCTGTTATAGACAACAAAATGGTTGTTGGTAAAGATTGGATTTCTGTAGAAAACAACATTAAAATATTGAGACAAAAGGAGAAAATGTTGATTATCAGCATTTTCTTCTTTTGCCTCAATGTTTTTTCAAGCCCTCTCCATTTTGGATGTCAAAACCAGGTCTGTTTGGGAAAAGGTTATTATCTATTCAGTGTAGGGAACAAGTGCTGCTCCCCAGAAATACTCTCCAATACAAAATAGAGACTACCTGGCTCACAAATGAGCAATATCACATACTTGTACTAGATACTATATTCACTTTCTTATAATCAAATATCATGCAGATGATTGGCATCTTTTGTAGGACACGACAATGTAGAGAAAAAGAAGAAAAATTTCTGTGCCCTTAATGTTTTCAGAAGCTTTTCTGGTAAAGTTGTAAAAACCTGGAAAAGTTTTTGTAACAGATCGTCATTGTGTCATTCATTTAATGTATATTTAACTCGTTCCCAAACAACAAAGTTTTAACTTTGCTCAAATTCAAAGGTTTTGCAGACAGAAACAAAACCAGAATCTCAGAATAGAAATTCTCTTTGATAGGGTGGTAACTATTCAGGAAAGGGGAGAAAAAAACAGCATTTTCTCCCTGTTCTTCAATATTTTCCCAAGCTTATACACTTACATGTGTCAAAAGGCATCTTTGTTATGCTCCCCGAAGGGAGAGCATATAGTCGCCACTTCGTCTGTCCGTCCGTCCGTCCGTCCGTCATTCCGTCCGTCCGTCCGTCCGAAGCGATTTCTCTATAACCCTTGGGCCAAATCAAATGAAACTTACCATGTGAACTCCCTATGACATAATGCTGATGTACTTTTCCCAGTTTTTGGATTTGAGGCCTCGTCATGGGAAAAGGGGACTTAAGGTCAAATACACTTTGTCTCTAATTTCTCATAGTCTAATGGTCAGAATTTGATGAAATTTCATATTTGAGTAGCAAATCAGATGCCCTTGACAATAAACTACTTGAAATTTGCGTATAAAAAGTATGTCATGGAAAAGGGGGGCTTATCGTTTGTTAGTTTAATCTTAGCTCTGTATGGCATACATTTATTGTGACAAAGCCTTATTCGGGGAGCATTGTCCGTCTCTGACGGCTCTTGTTTGGAAAAGAGTTTAAAATATTATCATTTAATATTAGTTTTATGTTACTTTTGTTAAACTTTTGTTACCAGTTGATGATATTGTTATTGCTTTTAAGCTACCTATATGCCTTATAACTTAGTGTTTTTCTTTTGTTAGTTAGTGCTTGTAACTTAGACATAATACCGATACATATAAAAACCTATTTTTCAATTTTCATCGAAAAGTTAGATAACTTAATATAAAAGATATTTATAGAAATATTTTTGGAATCTTTTGATACAACATTTCAGAAAATTGTCATTTTTTCTGTTTTATATGTGACCAATTTGAATTCAGTTTGAAGCAGAGATTGATTGATTGGGGGTAACATCACTTTCAGGTACTGAGGTCAAATTGTGGCTGCTGGAGCTCCTAATAATCATTGATTCTTGTCATTTCTCAACCATTACTACCACAATATCCTAACAAGGCCTCCAGCTGCTGGCCCACATAGGTTAACCATTATCTGTCAAAACATTGGTGGTGGACAATTTTGTCAGAAAGGATATTTTCAGCAACCTTGGATGACCTTTTGAGTGAGAGTGATGAGCTACAAAACTTTAGTCAATAGGGCAAAAATGTATGGAAAATAGATAAATAAGTGGCAGTAACCATTTCTACATGCTGGAAAAAGTGGACATGACAATATATGAACAGTTTTGTTAGAAAAATTGGAAAAGGAAAATATTTTTGAGCTTCAAATTTGTTTGTTTTCCTATACACTTTTTTGTAAACAATTAAAGCTTTTGACACAATGAAGAAGATCTATTAAGCTTTCGATAAAATTGAAGAAAATGCTGATAACCAGTTTATACTTTGTTTCCCCCAATATTTCCTATCAAAGAAATATGCTGATGATGAGATTAGTTTAGTTGTATCCACCTCCCTTTGAGTTATGACCAGTCTATATTTTGTTATTTTGGAAAATATAAAGAAGATGTTCTTATTTAACCCTTTCCCAAACGACAAAAATTTAGGATGGTCCAATTTGAAAGTTGCTGCAGACTACAAAATGGACATTGAAAAAGAATGGATTTTTGTACAATATAGCTAAGAAAATATTGAGACAAAAGGAGAAACTGCTGGTTATCAGCAGTTTCTTGTTTTGTTTCAATGTTTTCTCAAGCTTTTCCTATTAGGGACTTCAAAACCAGGTCTTGTTTGGGAAAGGGAGGCATTCTACGGAGGCATTCAATGTGTTCATTTATATTAACTTGCATTTTAGTATTATACATGTATGTATTATTAGCTCACCTGAGCACGAAGTGCTCGAGGTGAGTTATTGTGGTCACTTTTTGTCCGTCGTCCGTCCGTCCGTCCGTCCGTCCGTCCGTCCGTCCGTCCGTCCGTCCGTCCGTCCGTCCGTCCGTCAACATTTGGGGTGTTTACGCTCTAGCATCCACAAAAGTTAGGCGATCTTGATCAAACTTGGCCAAAACAAGTACGATCATAAGTTCTCGGACAAGTTCGATTATGGGTCTGATCGGACCAGAAAGTGCGGAGTTATCTGCCCTTGAATGTCAAAAAATGCTGTTTTTAAGTTTGTTTACACTCTAGCATCTACAATTATTGATCAATCAAGACAAAACTTGGACATAATGTTGGAGACCATAAGATCTTGGATGAGGTCAATTTTCAGTCTGATCTGACCAGAAAGATGAGAGTTATGTGCCCTTGAATTGGGCAAAATTGCCACTTTTTTGCTGTATTCATAAGAGTTAATCTAAGGGAAGGAACTCTGACACTACTTTCCTTTAGTATAAGTAGAGTTATCTTGTTTCAGAGCTCCAGATAAACGGGAGTGGTGAATTTTTAAACTGCAATAATTCTGTTATTGTTCATCAAACCCTTTATTGTGGGTACTCATGTGTATCGTCTCGTCAAGACAATACAAATGAGTACCCACAACATAGGGTTTAGAATTGAAATAAAAAGTTAGAATATCTTCACCCCCACTAATCTGTAGCCCTGTTGTTTGATAGAGGATATAAATAGATTTACACCCTACAGTCTACAATTATTAACCCATTACCAAACAACTAAATTTTAGTCTAGTCCAAAGTCATAGGTGTTGCAGACTAAAAGTTCTATTGAACAAAATTAAACATTTTTTGGTCTTTCTTGGTAGGAAACATTGTGGGTAATGAAGAAATTGCTTGCTACTTCATTTTCCACAATGTTTTCCAAAGCCTTTATTTTGTGGGGTCTCCAAAAGCGTCAATGTGTGGGAAAGGGTCAATCAATCAAGACAAAACTTGGACACAATGTTGGGGACTATAAGATCTTGGATGAGTTTAATTTTCAGTCTGATCTGATGAGAAAGTCAAGAGTTACGTGCCCTTGAATTTGACAAAATTGCCATTTTCGGTTGTTTTCAACCTTGTTTACACTCTTGAATCTACAATTATTAATCAATCAAGACAAAACTTGGACACAATGTTTTGGACCATAAGATCTGGGATTAGATTGATTTTCAGTCTGATCTGATCAGAAAGTCAAGAGTTATGTGCCCTTGAATTTGACAAAATTGCCGTTTTTTTACTATTTTCGATTTTGTTTACACACTAGACTCTACAATTATAGACCAATCAAGACAAATCTTGGACACAATGTTGGAGACTATAAGATCTCAAATGAGTTTGATTTTCAGGTTGATCTGATTAGAAAGTCAAGAGTTATGTTCCCTTGAATTTGATAAAATTGCTGTTTATGGCTGTTTTCGACCTTGCTTATACTCTAGAATCTACAATTATTTATCAATCAAGACAAAACTTGACCACAATATTGGGGACCATAAGATCTTGGATGAGGTCGATTTTCAGTCTGATCTGATGAGAATGTCGAGAGTTATGTGCCCTTGAATTTGACAAAATTGCCATTTTCCGCTGGTTTCGACCTTGTTTACATTCTAGAATCTACAATGATTATTAATCAATCTATACAAAACTTGGACACAATGTTGGGGACCATAAGATCTCATATGAGTTTGATTTTCAGTCTGATCTGATCAGAAAGTCGAGCGTTATGTGCCCTTGAATTTGACAAAATTTCTGTTTTCTGCTGTTTTCGACCTTGTTTACACTCTGGAATCTACAATTATGGATCAATCAAGACAAAACTTGGACACAATATTAGGGACCATAAGATCTGGGATTAGTTTGATTTTCAGTCTTATCTGGTCAGAAAATCGAGAGTTATGTGCCCTTGAATTTGATAAGATTGCTGTTTTCGGCTGTTTTCGACATTGTTGATACTCTAGAATCTACAATTATTTATCAATCAAGACAAAACTTGGATACAATGTTTGGCACTATAATTAAGATCTCGGATGAGTTAGATTTTCACAACCTTATTGACCATTAGTTCTTTTTCAGTCTTAAAGTAATAAATATTAATTGAATTGAACAAAAGTGTTGCTCATATCATTTTGGTTCAGGTGAGCGATATAGGACCATCATGGTCCTCTTGTTTAAATGTATATAACCTTGTAAAAATGTGCTATAATTAGGGTATGATTTTCTGTTTCTATGGAAACATAACTGTCTCATAATATTACAGTGATATTTTTGTATTGTGAATTTTAACATAAATCCACATAATATGAAATTAGTTGCATGTATGCCATAGAGACTTAATTTATAATGAATATGTGACCCGTCGCGCTAAAAGGGACCTTATCGGGTGTGTGAAAAATATCAACCCTAGTCAGTCTGCGCAGTCCGCGCAGCCAGACTAGGGCAGACACTTTTCACTTTTATGTAATTTTCTAAATCCAAAATGATTTCCCTACCTTACTATATCTTTATTTCTCACATGTGGGATCTGGTTGACCTGTGCTGAATCTGACAAGTTTGTCAAAATTTGGATTTTTGGAGTTCTGATAAGGTCCCTTTTAGTGTGATGGGTCACATATTTTCTATCCAGTCCTATCCAATCTAAATTCCCTATTTCTAAGTTGACTTGGTGTTATTGGCATAATCAAAACTTTTATAATAATGCTTCACTTTACAGTTTAGATCATGTAAAGATGGTAAAATTTAGTTAAATCCAAATTAACACTTTTCCTCATATTGACTTTTTGACGCCCCTCAAGATTAAGGCTTAGGAAAACATTGTGGAAAATGAAGAAATTGCTAGTGACAAGCATTGTCTTCATTTGTCATAACATTTCTACCCACAAAGAAAAAATATTAATGCAAAAGAAGAAAACACTGGTTGTCTTTTTGGGAAATGCTTAATTTTGAATGGACTATCACATGATGCAACAATTTCAGAAAATCTTCAATAATGTTGTTAATACGGGACCGATTTGAATTCGGTTTGAAGCAGAGAAGGTGGATAGACGTCACGCATTAGATGAAAGTGTTGGATTTATGAAAAATCAACTGATAAAAAAGTTATTGAAGATAAACCAAATTTTTGGTTTATCTTCAATAACTTGTTAATCAGTAGATTTTTTAAAAATCGACCATGTCCAGGTTGTTCTTGACATTTTTCCACCTTCTCTGCTTAAAACCGAATTCAAATTGGTCAAGTATTGACAAAGTTATTGAAGATTATCGGAAATTCTAAGTCATGTGATTATTCACAGTGATCATGCCTGTTTTCTTTTGCTGTACTGTATACCTCACTTACACAATGTCCTTGCTGCCATCTCTTAAACCCGTGCTTATTGTCGTATTGCCATGTTAATTAAGGTCATTATATTATTGTTATTAAAATAAATTATTCAAGTATATGGATGACCATCATTTATGTCTATCAATCCCCTCCCCGAACTACACTGCCGAGAATTGGTACAGTTTCCTGGCAGAGAAGTAGTATACTATGTTATTAGGTCCTTTTCTCAACATCGGATAAGTATAATTCTTATGTCCTCGTATATTGTTTTACTCATGTCCTTCTGCCTGTCTGTGCGTCTGTCTGTCTGAAAACTTAACATTGGCCTTTTCGGGGGCATTTGTGTTTCACAAACACAATCTTGTTTCCATTAGCCTAATTGAAAATATGGTCCCGACGTCATCAGTGAAAATGAAAATGTTAAACATTAATGCGAAATAACCACAGGCATTAAAATATAATACGTAAAGGAAAGAAATTGCACAATTACTTCCACTTTTCTACATGAACGTAGAGTTGAACTCTGAATAATCATCTGGAGGTTAGATGCCACCGCCCCTACGACTTTGACACAGTAAGTGTTACCTGTATTTGGTATGGTAAGATTCTTGAAACAATTCGGTTGAAAAACTACTTTATGTATTATTGCAATTCTCAAATACATTTTTTTCTATCCCGATTCAACACAACTCTCGGTGCATATCTTTTGAAGCAGTCAAACATACATCGCAGTGAGTTAATTCTTTCCCAAACAGCAAAATTTTAATTTCATCCAACTTGAAAGCCGATGAATTCGGTAAAATTGATGTCAATAAAGATCATGTTTGTGTATAAGGTAGCGCAGAAAATATTGAGGCAAAAGGAGAAAATGCTGATCATCAGCATTTTCTTCTTTTGTCTCAATGTTTTCCTAAGCTTTTTCTTGTAGGGACGTAAAAACAAGGTCTTTGTTTGGGAAAGAGTTAAGGGCATGTATGGCAGCCACTTTTCATTTCTAAATTAAAATATTGATCTCATTTTGTTGGTCTCGTCACAGAAATTTGACAGAAATGAAGGTTTCTTTACATAGAATCGCCACAAATGAGTGACCATATTGTATGAATATGTCAAATTTGGACAACTGTCCGGGAATCAGTCGACCATTCAGATATTTTAATACTGAAATATTTATTAGATTCATTAGAATCGACAACTTTCCGACCGTTTGTGGGTAGAAAATACACTGTTGAAATGTACCGTTTCGATAGTTCCCTTACTAATTAAAAAAGTTAATGTCATCGCGATTGTCTTGGCTGTAAGAAAACGAGTATCATGTTACCATTGTAAAAGCCAAAATGGTCGTATTTAGGCCTATGTTATGGCCCTGTCCGTGGGTCGGTCCGTCCGTAAGCAATTAACCCATTCCCAAACGACAAAATTATTGGGTGATCCACTTCAAAAACTGCCACAAATGACAAAATGGAAGTTATTAAAGATAGAATTTGTGTAAAATATGGCATAAAAATATTGAGACAAAAGGAGAAACTGCTGGTTATCAGCAGTTTCTTCTTTTGTCTCAATGTTTTCCCAAGCATTTTCTATTAAGGACGTCAAATCCAGGTCTTGTTTGGGAAAGGGTTAAGAACAGAGCACATTCTCTCTTCATTCCATTATGATAGAATGATTGTATTTGATGGTTAGTCAATAGACCTCGGCTTTGGAGAGTACTTGTCTGTAAGAAAACGAGTATTATGTTACCATTGTAATAGCCAAAATGGTCGTATCAATGTAATGGCCCTAGCCGTGGGTCGGTCCGTCCGTCCGTAAGCAATTTCTCATATGCACAACTCCTACGGTTTCAATGATCAAACTTGCCACAAGCCATGGTTGTGGGAGTCCCTAGTAGAATTAGTTTTGGGAAACTATTGGGAGAAAACAATGAATTGTATATTTATGTAACATGAAGTAGTATCAGAGGCTCCCGGGGGCCAATGGTACAGTTAAACAAGTGTTATGCTATATCGCACGAATGGGTCTTCTAGAGACTCCAAAAACAAATATTGTTTTGAAAATTGTAGTACTAAATAATATAGCGACATATGCATCATTATCTTTATATCATGAAGTAGGTCCGTTTTCATCCGACATTTAACCCATTACCACACAGTGACTCTTTTTGACTCCTCACAAGATAATAGCTTTGGAAAACTTTGTGGAAAATGAAGAAATTGCTTGTGACTAGCAATTTCTTCATTCCCTACAATGTTTTCTATCAAAAAAGTAAAAAAGAATCTAATTTTCATTCACTTGAAATTGTCGTCTGCAACATCTTTGAATTTGGAAGAGCCTAAAATATTGACGTTTGGTAATGGGTTAAAGAGACATTCCATAGATATTGGGTGCGTTCAGTGTTCTCCCATCGGTAGCCATCGGTATCGTTGGTAACCATCGGTAGCCATCGGTGACCATCGGTATACCGATAGATATTTTGTTGGTCACCAATTGTCCCGCGAGTAGACAAGTCGGGTAGCGTCGGTAGCCTCGTTTTGATCACAAAAGATGGCGGATAACAACCCAACAGCGGCGAATCCAAACATATATTTTGTTAATTAGCAAGCGCTTTGCCCCCTAACTATTCTTGAAATAATTCATTGTAACAGTTGAAGCAACCGTTATTTTATTTAGCCATTTATTTCTGACATTATTGGTGGCTGATTATCCACCATTTTTTTTTACCGATCGGCACATTATTCGTTCAGAGTTTGTTGGTTGCCGACGGTGCCATCGGCTACCGATGGTACCGTCGGTGGCCGATGGTAAAAACACTCGGTTACCGATGGGAGAACCCTGAACGCACCCATTCTCTCATGCATTTTACTCGTGTTTTTATCTGAAAGAGCATATCCATTGTGGAGATTCTGAAAATTTCAAGCCAAAGTGTTACTCTGCTTACGAGGAATGTATATTTTTCTTAAAATTTAATTAATGTTGGTAATCTATAGTTCACATATGAATGGATTTGTCATTTTCGTCTGGAATCCAAAAGCTTTTCTAGCTTAGAAGCAACATTTAAAAAAACTGATTGCGAATTAGAATAACCAATCTTGGCATCAAAATATACTTTTACAAAATGAAATGGGAATGTAATGTTTCTTTAAAAATGGATACCAGGCTAGAACTAATCAAATAACCCTCATCAAGAATTTGTCGAGGGGATGTTTCAACTAACAAAATAGTTTTGACCATTTCAATGAAAAAAATATCTGCCACATCATTTCAATAATCAAATTCAAATTGATTTTCATATGGATGGTTCAATGCAAAATTATTTTAAGTGGATTTATATTTCTAAATACACTTATGATAATTTTGCGCTGACTATACACTTTCCTACGGACTAACTGTAGAGTGTGAACGTATGATTGCTTTCTGAGTTTCATCTATTCAATTTTGTACCGATTTGACTTTTGCCCAATTAATTCATCTAGTTGGGGTGCCGATTTGCCGTGAAATTACACACAGCCACGTTGAAGAGCTACCTCCACTTTTGATTCAGCCCATTTGGTGATTCAGCTTTTATATTTGCCACTCTACCAATTTCTAAAATGTTTTTGTCGTAAACTTGTTGGACGTCACTGTAGAATTTGTTTATTTCGCTTCAAACCACTAAAGTGCTTTTTCCGTAGAGTACTAATAAGTTTACACTATGCTTTAGACAAGTGTGTGATCGTATAAAAAGTTATATCTACTTTAAATTACAATTTCTTAATGTTTATATGAGTTAACGGCTTTCTAGAGTATGTAACATTAATGTGCGTAATGATTTCTGCAACTTTCTCGAATCATAATATCATGCGTTTATCAATGCAATTTGTCTATTGTTCTTGAAAAGGAAATGTAAATAAAAGGGCTATCTTGGAATCCCAAAAGTTTAGGGGCTCGAAAACAGCACCACATCCTGCGTTTTAAAGGCAATATACCATTTCCGTAATGCGTTTTATTATTTTTGGTACCCAATACTTAGTTCTGAACACATGTCATTGTCGTACGCAGTTCTAAGTTTTCATATCAAACCGGTACAACTTTTATTATATGTCGTCTGATAATTGGTTGAAAGCGAGAATATGTTTTACGACTGTAGGTCAACGAAGATTTGTTTATTTAGAGAAACGTTAATGACGAGGTCCGAATCAAATTGTTTGTAGAATGGGAACATTTTTGTACCTCCTTTGTGAGAGTATCGCCTCCGTGATTGTTGTCCGGCATTCACGTGCCATCAATTTACATTTTCTACCGGACTTTAATTTTTATGTGCACATTTCCGCACTCTGAACATATTGAAACTGTATTGAAATGGATTCCTCTGAGAAAATTAATATTTCCACTAATTTATTCATTTGCATTTAAAAACACAAAGAAAACCGCGAACTTCGGTGTCAATCAAGGACCTTGGACGCTTTATTTTAAGCCATCTTCAACGTCAAACGTACGTCGTGGCTTATTTTGCGGCACCCTATGTGTTCGGGATATTTGGTTTGGTGAAGGGGTTTTGAAGTTTCCATATGACTTATGCATTGATTTATCAAGTCTTTGAATGTGACGGTCCCTCAATACTTGACATGAATGATTATGAATTGACGAAAAAATCTAAATATGCAAATGAATGCCCTCAAAACCGAGACATGTGAAATGATGGCAAAATTATTCCTACTTCAATACAAATAAATATTTTCATATAGCATGTATCAAAATAAAGATTGACAAAAGAAACAACAACGAAAACAACAAAATATTGCATTGGCACAAAGGACTAGCTATTAAATGCACTGTATTTCCACAACAATATGTAAAGAGACAAACAGTCAAATAAGGCAATTAGAGCTGCGATAATTAAATAAAATAGAAGTCAAGATCTTTAGGGGCCTAATACGAGAAAATGAATCAGAATACCAAAAAGAGAACAACCAAAATGACCCATTTACCAACTATATCAAAATTTGAATCAAAGTACGATTTGGTTCGTATTTATAAAAGAGAACAGTTTCGATGCAAAGCAACATTAAATTATGACAATTTTGTAACATGCCGCTTCAAAAATGTAAATAAAAAAAGAAACAGACAATCAAACTTGAGTTATTAGAGAGTTAAATCGTGGGAATTCATCATTTTGTATTCTCACATGACACAAGTTGAAAAACTTCTAGCAATTTATTTACTTCATTTGTTTTAATCATAATCCATTGTTTAGTAGCCAATTCAATTATGGCAATATAATTGTACTGGAAAACATGCCCACGGATGTATTTCTGTTATGGAGATTTCACCAGAAACGGAGAACATTACACTACATTATTTCAATGGTTCGGAAGTGCTAGAGATTTTTGCGTCATTGTTTGAGCAATTTTCCAGATAGTGCTCACATACCACCGTTATTATGTATACACGTATATCTTAAATATTCTTAAGTGCTTTGTACATAGCATGTTTTATATCTAGTAGCTATAATATTAGTACAAATATTTTCTAGATCAGTACAGTGTCTCCGATATTCTCACTATACTTATCAAATTGATATAGAGATGAAAACACCAAAGGCTGTCATACAGGCCTACAGTTTAATACTTGTATTTGTATGGCAGTTACAACATGCATATTAATTTAAGTGAACATAAATTTCGAACAGTGTTTCGTATTCACGGTGGGTAACCCACGTGACTTTTGGGAAGCGTTCACACCGAAAAATCGTCCGCTCCTATGTTTTGTTTAATTTCCTAGCTTATACGCTACGGATTTTGACGAGATAAAGTGCACGGAACGCACCTTTGAGAGGGCTATTCCCGGCCCTAACTCACTCTGCTCCAAATCCAGTGGTTTCTTCAAACATTCGAGCCAAAATATTTTTAAATGCAAAACGAAAGTGGGAAGCGTTTACATGCACCGAAAGAAAAACTTTCGCTTAAATGTTTGAAGAACCCATGACATACCTTGAAGCGGACGATTTTTTCGGTGTGAACGCTTCCCAAAAGTCACGTGGGTTACCCACCTTGGTATTGTATAATTTCGCCTACATTCTAAATGGGGGCCACACGATCCTCTTTACAATTTTTGTTTCTTGGACATCCTAATTATTTGGTTTTGAGCATCCTATGGACCAGAAAATATGTTAACTCATCACAGATGGCGCGCGAGTGACCACTTCCTCTTCAAAAAAGGAAGGCGTGAATCCGCCATTGAAAGTAACCGTAGCCTACCGCGGGGTAAATACTCTCTAAACTCTCTCAATGGTCAAGATTCCTGTCTGAAATTTCTTCTTTAATTCCGTCAAAGGAAAGTCCTAATCCAGCATTAAGTTTCGCATGACTTCCAGTGAGATTAACAAAACGTTGACCGTGCGCAATGTCGTCAAATTACACGAGCGCAGAACGCGTCTTTACCTCCGCACGTGCACGTCTGTTAGGTCACGTGCGCTGTTCGACAGACGACATTCTGCATATGTCAGGAGACAGCTCCCGTGTAAACCTTAAATCTCTTCCTTTTGTAGCGTTTGACTTTATGCCTTTATCAACGCTCATAAAACTAATTAGGCGTTAATACTGCTTGTCGGAAATTATCAATTTCAAACAAAATATTACGACATTGTCTTTAATTATGGAAAAACTATTTGTTCAGGGAGGACCAATGAATTTGTCAGAAAAATCCCGGGATTTGTCCCGGGGGAATAGGGTAGTAGCATGACAGTTTAACTTGTATTTGTATGACATTTCTGAAGAATAAAGATATAATTGTAATATTTTACTTACAAGTAAGAGAATTTAACTCGACAATGATTTGATGGATTTTTTTCAGTTCATTTTTATACGCCGCCGGAGGCGGACGTATATTGGCGTCATCTTCTCCGTCTGTCCGTCCGTCCATCCGTCCGTCCGTCCATCCGTCCATCCGTCCATCCGTCCGTACGTACGTCCACTTTTCTTGTCAACGCAACTCCTCCTAAGTTTCTGGCTGGATCTTATTGAAACTTGGTCAATGTTATCACCTCAATTGGTAGATGTGCATGAAGGAAGGATTTTATGGTTCGTCGATTTTTGCCTGAGTTACGCCCCTTAAAAACTTAGTCTCTGGGGCTTATTGAAATTGCAGCCTTGTCAACGCAACTCCTCCTAAGTTTCTGGCTGGATCTTCTTGAAACTTGGTCAATGTTATCACCTCAATTGGTAGATGTGCATGAAGGAAGGATTTTATGGTTCGTTGATTTTTGCCTGAGTTATGCCCCTTAAAAACTTAGTCTCTGGGGCTTATTGAAATTGCAGCCTTGTCAACGCAACTCCTCCTAAGTTTCTGGCTGGATCTTCTTGAAACTTGGTCAATGTTATCACCTCAATTGGTAGATGTGCATGAAGGAAGGATTTTATGGTTCGTCGATTTTTGCCTGAGTTACGCCCCTTAAAAACTTAGTCTCTGGAGCTTATTGAAATTGCAGGCTTGTCAACGCAACTCCTCCTAAGTTTCTGGCTGGATCTTCTTGAAACTTGGTCAATGTTATCACCTCAATTGGTAGATGTGCATGAAGGAAGGATTTTATGGTTCGTCGATTTTTGCCTGAGTTACGCCCCTTAAAAACTTAGTCTCTGGGGCTTATTGAAATTGCAGGCTTGTCAACACAACTCCTCCTAAGTTTCTGACTGGATCTTAATGAAACTTGGTCAATGTTATCACCTCAATTGGTAGATGTGCATGAAGGAAGGATTTTATGGTTCGTCGATTTTTGCCTGAGTTATGCCCCTTAAAAACTTAGTCTCTGGGGCTTATTGAAATTGCAGGCTTGTCAACACAACTCCTCCTAAGTTTCTGGCTGGATCTTAATGAAACTTGGTGGATGTTATCACCTCAATTGGTAGATGTGCATGAAGGAAGGATTTCATGGTTCATTGATTTTTGCCAGAATTATGCCCCCTTCAATCTTAGTCTCTGGGGCTTAATGATATTTCAGCCTCGTGATAGAAATTCCTTCCAGGTTTTTCACTGGATATTTATAAAAACCTTTTTGTGAACACAATTTTTTAAAGGTTTTTCAGTGAATATTTATAAATCCTTGTCAATGTCATTTTTTTGTCTCAAGTTTTATAAGTGGCGGCGTATATTGTGACGATGGCACTCTTGTTGTAATTATTTCCTAAACAAAACAGCAAAAATAATTTATCTCTCCCCATGCTTGTTTTCGCAACATAGTTATCGGCCATTGACAAGCAATGTATAATTACAAAATTTAAAACTATAACATTTTTATACAAATTTTGGCATTATTTTCTATTTGCCTAAAAAAGAAATAAACTTTGGTGTTGTTTTCGTGCATGAAAAAATCAGCATACCTTTCCATACAAATGAAAAGATGACTGACTTTTCCTCTCAAAATAAATGAATATGACATATAATTTTTGGCATTCACCAAAAGAAAAACGATAGTAAAAAAAGATAGAAAGAAAGAAAACGACACTCTTGTCTTTTGGTGCCAAAGAATACGGGGGGTATTTTGCAGAATCGTAAATGAATCCTCAAATAAAAGAATTTATAAACAAAGTTAACTTTTGACATGCGTTATGTGAATTTCGACATGCGTTATGTGAATTTCAGGTTTGGTTTACACAGCAACAACAACAACAAACATTCTAAAGTACATTTATTCTTTATTGAACGTAGTTGCTTCTTCATTTAACCCATTACCAAACGGCAAATGTTAGGCTAGTCCAAATTCAAAGATGATGCAGACGACAATTTCAAGTGAATGAAATTTTGCATTTTTTTGTCTTTTTGCCTAGAAAACACAGTGGGAAATGAAGAAATTGCTTGTCACAAGCAATTTCTTCGTTTTCCACGATGTTTTCCAAAGCCATTACCTCGTAGGGAGTCAAAAGGAGTCTCTGTGTGGTAATGGGTTAAGGCAAACTCATCATCCCCGATAACAGCCAAATATGATTGTAATTGTATTTGAAACATCAACCCCATTTAAAATTTGCATCAATAAAAAAATGAAACGTCTCTGAAAGGGTTTAAAGATATGTAACATTGCAACATTTCAAAATGTCAAGATTTCTGAACCATATGGTGTTAGAACACAATGATACCTCGTATACATCCTTCGTTTTAATCCACAAATAATTCGTTACATATTATGTAAACATACTAAACCTGACGTTTGTTTACAATTTATACAAAACATGTGTCGTATAACACCTTATCCGACGCCCGAAATTGATGCTTATAGATCTACGTGTACTTTTAAATAAAGTAGAGACACTTCTCTCGACGTGCAAAGACGGAACACTGCAGATCTTTTGCACGCCGTGATAATTGTGTCCACTTTTATCCATATCTATCTTCACAAACCGGGAGTAGATCTACTGTGGACAATTCTCTTAGCTTGTGTAAAGGGGGGGGGGGGGGGGGGCGTTTCTTTGGAAGCAATGGTCTTATTGAACGCTTCTCTTATCTATATGGACAATTTTTTTACAATATTTTTCATCTGCACATGATTTTACATAGGTCTATCTTACATATTTACGTTTGTAAAATGTTAATTTATTAAAACCGACTTTACATTATTTCTATAACCAAGACTTAAATATTGGACAATTAACAATTAAAAAAGTTGTTGATGATTAAGCCGTCTGGGATTCAAAAAGCGAAATTCCAGAATAATTTCAAATGTAACAACGTTTTTGATTGGCTTAGACTGTTTCTGTTACATCAAAGTAAGAAGAGTGGATAATGATGTCTATATCGGCATCATCTAGTTGTTATTAAACTTTAAGCAGCTTAAACTGATATTGTACCCCGTGAATACAGGATTACAAACTCCCCCACCCTCTCCGTTATACGGCTCTAACATTCCATGATGGGATTTTAAATACCCTGTCCCTTCAACGATAAGTTTAGGAAACGACGAATTCGAGCCAGGAATCTACGACAAATGGATATAAATGGACTGTATAAAAGCGAAAGTGTACAGTTTTTGAGTCGGATAAAAGAACATACACTTCCGCGCATACACAATGAATACTTCGACGAAATATTCATAGATGTAATAGGAATTACGAAAATTGCCACTGAAACAGCAAGTTTAAAAAAACATTTCGACCTCAAAATCGACATGGAAACGCTATAATCGAATGACCAAAACATAAGCTTAGAAGTTAGATGCAGAACCGGGAGTGTTTTAATACTAGCTTCGCCAAAACATATCTTCCTCACTTACGCTGTGAAAAAAATACAAGACAAGACGAAAAGTGTCTTCAAACGTGTCTATGGGAAGTTGAAACAGTTGTTTATTTATTGACAATGGTGTGGTAAGTGAAGTTGTATAAGCTTCACAAAATCCAAAACATGCATTTAACCCATTACCGCTCAGTGACTCCTTTTGACTCCTCACAATATAATGGCTTTGGAAAACATTGTGGAAAATGAAGAAATTGCTTGTCACAAGCAATTTCTTCATTTCCCACAATATTTTCTCCACAAAAAGACCAAAAATGTAAATTTTCATCCAGTTTTAATTGTCGTCTGCAACTTCTTTGAATTTGGAGCTCCCCCAAATTTTGTCGTCTGGTAATGGGTTAAGGCCTACTCCTACCGCAGCAGATCAAAAACATCACTCTTGCAATGATGCATGAAAGACTAGGCTGGAAAAACGTATCTCCAGGCCTAATGGCTATGTTTATGGAAATTACATTTTTTTCTAATTTTGAAGGAACAATTATAAATAATAAACTTTCGCAATTCATACTCACTGGTCCTTCCTTTGGAAGACGCGTGTATTTCATATGTTTACGATCGAAGACCTATACGCATGTAAGGCATTTGATACTTTTGCGCTTATGCAATCATACATGGCATTTGTGCTCTTGGAATCAATGATCACCAAGGCAAGGACATTGACCCATTTGGTTAATCTATCATTTCACAAATTATTGCTTGGAATAAAGGGAAATTTCCTTTTTAAATTTACAAAAATATTCTCATAAGGCACTAGCCTGTAGACGAAGGGAACTTAAGCCTCTCGACCGTTAGTGTATTGGTATTTTGTATACTAAATCCTCCCTTTTCATTATTCCATGTAATACTATTAGAGGCTCAAATCTGATTAGTGTAATATTTAGGCATGCTTTAATTAAAAAGAATAGACTACTTATGTCTATAATCCCGTATTTAACGCTCAGCTAGCCGTCTAAAATGGGCCTATATTTGTAAACTTTAACTGACTTCCTTAAAGGCAAGTGAACCGAGAAAGACGGGCTGCATTCATATGCACCTGGGGAGTTTTGACAGTTGTATTATTCGTTTGATCTGGAGATTTGAAGAAAATATTTCAACCGGGGTGTAGAAACAGGGGAAACTTGTCTACCCGAGAGAAACAGTTTTGTATTGAACATACGATAACGATTTTTTTGCTATATATAGTGACTAGCAGAAACATTTCACATTTTGAAACTTGGTACCGGGGTATATGATGTGCTTGAAAACATCCTACATATTAGTTTCTAAGTAGACAACTTTCAAGGCTGGGCTAAAGCAGATGCCAATGATTCATGAATGGGTCATCTGTGGTAACTTTCAAACTAGAATAGTCTCATTTCTTGTAGGTTTTTTTTGCATGATTAAAACGGAGTTATACACTTCTAAGTCTCAAATATTGACTGTCTCTGTTCTCTCAAAATTCAGAATAATATCTTTCTAAAAAATGTTACTTAATGAATGAAGAAGGACCTGCGTGATTCAAATTATGCCTAATTACATATTATTATTAGCATTACCTATGACATCTATACTGCGTCGCGGTAAGGTATCACAATGGAAGAATGTTTTCGGGTTCTCTGAAGTTGTCGTCGGCCTTAGCCCATGTTTGGGGGATATTTTCGTCATAAAATATAAATGAAGACAATAGAACAAACGCACGACGGTATCATCTTTACTCTAAATATTGTCTTTCTAATTTTGCCAAAGTCATATTTTATTCACTTGTTTCTTACTTTCGGATATTAGAATCATGAATGTAAGATATAACTTTATAACAGAAAGACCGACATGATTCAAGATTAAGAAACCAAGACACCCCATTGTGTCGCGGTAAGACATCATGGTAGAAGAATGTTGTCGGCCTCTGTGATGTTACCGCTGGTCTCAAATCGTATAGATGACCGGGATATTTAACACGGCGATTCTTGATCATTAGCAGTCTCTCTAGTCATATAGCCTACCACGGACACGTCGCTCTCAGAGTGGTGGTATTCGGTCAAAAGTAAGACGTGATACAGGTGTGAAACCCATGACGACATTATGCTCTGTTTTGAAACTATACCATGTGATGGCCCCTCTTTGGTGAAGACAAGATACAAGCTGTCTTAACATTCTCTATTTTAGGACCGTGTCGTTAGCACCGGAGATATGTCATACCAAGTGTGATGCATGCTAACATCAAGTCACGGTATTTGCTTAACTTTGCAGTTTATTTCGAGTGTTTTGTTTGATTAAGAATCAACTAAATTTAAATTTTCTACACCACAGTACATTGATGGGAACAACATTCTTAAAAAAAAATACTAATAAAATCCTGTGTAGATTTACATATGATATGTCAAAGAAGAGTCAAAGAATCAGTCCGAAACGTCCATTTTCTACTGACAAAATGCATAATGATATTTTATACATACTTATTGAGTTGGGCGGTATGTATAAATATTATTATGCATTTTGTCAGCAGAAAATGAACGTTTCGGACTGAATATCTGGAAATGTGAGCCGGACAATGCGAAATTCGTCTGAAATTCTTCGCTTGTAAAGTTTTAACAATTTGGGGACGGCGTGGGTGCATATTTCGTGTCTAACATGATTATTTAAACAACAAAGTTTGTACAAGAATGTGATGCAAAGATACGACGGAACTGCAATTATGGTAACGAGATCCGACATCTTGAAGACTCGGAAAACGTTTGGTGTGGCCAATAACAGGCAATCAACATTCCGTACAAAATAGTACGAAACGTTGATGGGTTAGTACAGAATTATTGTAAATTCCTTATATTTGTGTAGTGAACTTACAATAGTTCGGCACTACCACATCCACATGGTTACCCTATAAATTGCATGTAATCACTGCGACCACAATCATGATTGTTGAAAGCTGCATGGGGCGGCCATTATAACAAAATTACCCATTGGTCACTTTTTTTCAAAATAACGACGATGCTCAATTCTGTCGCGGCGTGTTTGTAAAGGTTTAATATCAAGTTTGAAATGTTTTGAGGATGGTTTGCTGTTGCTAACTCAACCCGGTATGAGACTATATTTTTATGATCTTGTCCGGTTACTAGTGGACCTACTGCATGTTAAATGATCAAAATACCTCTACTATACCCTACCTTACATGTATATCAAAAGTATTCTTTTTTAATATATTATGTTAATAATAATCTTGGTCGCTGTCTAGAATGTCCATACCTTACGATATGGGATGCTTCCGTGTCGAAAGATAGGCAGTCTACACATTGGTTTATAGATGGCGACACGTTTGTCCGTCAGTCCGTCTATTTTAAAATTCTTTTTGAAAAAAAAAAAAAAAAAAAAAAACACTTAAAACTGTCATTACGGTGACATGCCAGCTAATATTTGACATACATATCATGTTTCATGTAAAAAGTTTTGAAGATTATTTTTTTACATGACCCGGCACGATTAAATTGTTTTTCGCCTCAGCCGGGTACCAAATTCTACCGGAAACTTATGAAAACCGGGGAGAAGGGCAATTTACCGAGGTGTGAGTCTCATTCAAAATGGCGTCATCTTCCGTAGGTGTGATTACGTCACGTGATGGTTGCGGACATTTAACCCTTTCCCAAACAAGATCTTGTTGATAGTTTAGAAACGCTTGAAAAAAAGAACATGCCGATTAACCCTTTCCCAAACGACAACATTTTAGGGTGATTCTCTTCAAAAACTATACATATGACAAAATGGAGTTATTAAAGATATGATTTGTGTAAAATATTGCATGGACAATATTGAGACAAAAGGAGAAACTGCTGGTTATCAGCAGTTTCTTCTTTTGTTTCAATATTTTCCCAGGCCTTTTCTATTAGGGACGTCAAAACCAGGTCTTGTTTGGGAAAGGGTTAATACTAACATTTTTTTTTTATTTCCCTGTAGGATTTGCTTGTCATAAATTGAAGATAGTATGTCTCCAGTAACGTTTTTATGTCGGACATCTGAAACAGCTTTCCATTTGGACAAGTCTGATTTTTGTCGTTTGGTTACCCTTACCAATGATGTAATGAAATATCGCAGCTTTTCAACAAAAACCTCGTAACTGCAGCTTGTTTTAAGCTGCAGTTACGATGTTTTTGTTGAAATCGACGTGATATTCCTCCACCGAGGTGTAAACAGGTCATGAATCGTGCTGCGATGCTCTTATTTGTTGAACAGTCGGACATTGATAATTGGTCGCTCACAACTTTCTATATCTTAAATTATGTCTTGTATCCTTGTATTTTGTCACCTTATTTTCTTCAAATTAGTTCATAATTATCTTTTTCGTTCTTTCTTCCCAAATTGTGTTTTAGTTTCAACCTAAGATTATAATTCATTTATATGTAAGGCATTGATAAGCAGAAATAAGAGGTCTATGACAAATATATATTTGGAAGTTCAGAGCACTGCAGTAGACACGGTCATCCGTCGAAATATAGTAAGAAATAACTAGAGGAAAACACACGACAAATCAGCTATTTTAGACAGTCCTGCTTTGTAGGAAGTTGAAGACGACAAATAATAGATGCTAAAAGAAGATGATTATATGCTTTAACCAATATACTGAAGGCAACGTTTCTTTTGGAAAGGATTATGCATAACAAAAACAACATCATTATCATCATTAGCGACAACTACAACAACAACAGCGGGTGAAATTGTTAGCCTAATCTGTTTTACTGTTCATCCCCAATGCCAGAAATAAGACAAATGAAATAGATCTGTGTTATTTCTTTAAAGTATGGATGCTCAAGAATGCCGCTTTACTTCCCAAATTTCTTTATTTTATGAAAATAAATTACTGTATTTGATTGCAACAATATGCAACAAAACACAAACGCCTTCTTTGCAAAAGAATGGTCCGAGCAAGCAGGAACTAACTAGGTGCCAAACATTTCTTTTTACTTTAAAAGAAATTCAACACTCAGGAAACAGTAGTAAAAGAAGCCGATGTTACAGAATGTGTTAAAGCGAGAAATGGCGAGTGAGAAGATCTTGTTACTGGACCATGATTAGCCCTATCATTCTCATTATAGCTTGTTATCACGATGAAAAAAGGACATTTCATCACTTAGTCCGCTCAAAGGGATGCACCCTAGGGGTCGTCACCTAAAAAGGGGACGCCTCTTCTGCGTGTCCGTTTCTGATTTAAGGTAGAATACCCATTTACAAAACGGTATTAGATCTTTGAATTTATCAAGATGTATGGACAAAAGACGAAAATGATGATAACCGGCTTTTCTTGTAATATGTTTGTATCACCATGTCCTGATTTTTTTTCTACAGAAGCTTTCAATATGTGTGGTTTGCATTTAATAGTTTTCAGGCCTTATTTTAGTACTTAAATTATTTCTAATCGCTGGAACAGTTTTTGAAAATGCTCTCCTGTAACTGCATATACGAGGAACATAAAATGTATCTATCTATTTGTTCACTGATCAAGTCTCATCAGTGTATTTTATTTCGACGCTTAGAGAACCAACAAACAGAATCAACAAAAACAGTCTAACTATGGCATTGCTAACTCAGTAGAACCATGGCCACGGTGTATAATCACGTGACTCAGAATTTCCGATAATCTTTAATATCTTTTTTAATATTTGACCAATTTGAATTCGGTTTGAAGCAGAGAATGTGGAAAAATGCCAGGAATAAGCTGGACGTGCTGGATTTTTTAAAAATCAACTGATAAAAAAGTTATTGAATATAAACCAAAATTTTGGTTTATCTTCAATAACTTTTTTATCAGTTGATTTTTCAAAACTCAACCACGTACATCTAATGCGTGACGTCTGTGTCCACATGTTCTGTTTCAAACCGAATTCAAATCGGTCTAGTATTTACAAAATTATTAAAGATTTTCTGAAAATATTGTATCACATGATTATCCACCGTGATGGCTCACACATAATTGATTTATCCTCAGAATGAACCCTTTCCCAAACGATAAAATTTTAGTGTAGTCCAATTTGGAAGCAGTTGCAGTGGACAAATTATATTTGAATAAATATAGGATTTGTTTACAATATAGCAGAAAAATTATTAAGACAAAATGAGAAACTGCTAGTTATCAGCAGTTTCTTCTTCTGTCTCAATGTTTCCCAAGCATTTTCTGTTAGGGATGTCAAAACAAGTTCTTGTTTGGGAAAGTGTTAGTAGAATTAATGTGTTTTAGTATTAGCTCAAAGACAGGGGGTAAAATTGGTCAAAATACATTTAGAAAGATTAAACATCATTATCATCTCTTGTACAAGACCATTTTTTTTTGCGATAATGCACCGTTTTCATATGACAGTATGTAACGATCGAGGTGCGCAGTCCGAGCAATACTTCATTTGTAATAGAGACGCAAAGATCTCGGGGTTATTCTTTTCTTATTTCACCTCGCGAGAAGAACTCCTTTTTCATACCCCTACCGAGATCAGAAAGACCGGGTAATTGACCCCCGGTCATCTATTCTATGTTGACCAATAGTGACCAAACATTGACCAATACATTAGAGGCTTCAGTGTTAAACTATCATAAGTGCATATAATTCTATATGCACTTACGACAGTTTAACACTGAACCTCGACTTGAACGGACCTCGGTACTTGAAAAATGTTTGTGGTCCAAATAGAGTTGTTCAAGATGGGCCAAAGTGGGACAATACGGGCAAAAGTCTCTGAACTCAAACAAGTTCATGATACTTCAATAGCCACTTTTTTGTAAGAGAGTTGTCTCATTGAAGAAAAAGAAAGTTCAAGAATTAAATTGATCTCCCAACCCTGCGTCCTTTAAAGGGACCCGAGCTAGTTAGTGGAACATGCCAACATGTTTTCAAGAAATATGTTATGAATTGGTCTATCTGTACGGATAGACTGTTTTTGTCCAGCACTAATTGCTATCAAGTTTATACATGCCATTTTCCAGGCCCGAGATGATACATTGCCCCCCACAGCTACCTGCGCATGCTCGGGCTGTCCCCATGTTGTTCTGGTGCCTACTTCATCCATGTTAAAGCTACCATGATCAATTAAAGTGTTAGATATGATAACATGTGTTATTTGTTCTGTTGAAAACCTCCATTATCTTACCATGACCCATGTAGTTACTTTTTTAATAGAAAATAAAATGTATCGTGACCAGACTGTGTGTACACGAAGGCTTGTATGGGCCCATCCTGGTTATAAATACCACAATGGATTCTTTTCAGATTCCAACTAAAATGTGTACATTCGAAGATGGTACCAAAGTAACTGGTATCTACTACCAACTATCAACGTCAAAATGCATCGAAAAAAATCCATCGTTAAAACAACTTGCTGTTAGCATGGCACAATTGTGTCTTGTAGTCAGATCAAGATACCTGTTCACCTTTTATAGCTTCTTTATAACGTGTGGTACTTTGTAACTGTAAGAGAACGGGATTCGCACTGACTAGACTGAAATTATCCCCCAGATTGAAATGACATAAAAATGGTTGTCTTAGAAATTGTTTGTCTAAAATCCGTACATCTTCTCATACACTTAGAATAGAAACTGGACGTCATGGACGATCACGTATACCAAAAAATGAAAGAATTTGTGAACATTGTAACTTGAACAGCATTGAAGACGAGTTTCATTTTATATTCGAATGGCCGCTCTATTATCAATTAAGAATGAAATATATTACCAAATACTATTATGTCAAACCAAGTATGTTCAAATTTTTAACACCTTTACAATCAAACGAGTATAAAACAATCTTAAACCTGAGTAAATTTGTCAATTCTGCATTTTGAATGCGAAACAGTACTTAATTAGTTTTTGTCTATTTAACTACGAAGTTTTGTTTTCAGCATTTTCAGACGACACAATAGTTAGTAAATTGAAAGCATGATTTGTAAAGGAGAAATGCAAAAGTTCTACATTCCTCCTTTACCAATATGCGATATTTGATTCACATTTAGTCGTCAAATTCGAATGTATTATAAAGAGTTAATACAATACTATTTCGTCATCTTCCGCCAAAAATGTTACCAACCTAAGTTTATTCATTCAACATTGTAACTTTATTTTTCATTATTTACGCCTCTATGTTCACGTCACTGTTTGATAATGTATATTGTCTTTGTAATTGTATTTTTGTAACACAATGTACTTTTGTTGTACACGTGAAATAAACTATCATGTTTCATGTTGTCTTAAATTGTGTTGGGCCCCTTTCCAGATTGCTAATAATTGTCGCCCATGCACATTGACTCAAAAGACAGTAAATGTGATATGGATACAATTACATTTATAAATAATGTCCCCGAACATGGAAACGTTATCATATTGTAGATCTTACTTGGGTTAACTTTTCTATATCGTAGGAAAAGGCACATGCAACACAAGTCAGGCCCCAGTCAAATGCAACGTCAAACATCAATCAACTCTTGGAGTATCTCATTTTACGTGAAGTATTCCCCCTTTCTTTCCTCAAATTAAATTTCACCATCACTTGACCCCCATGCAATTGATGAAGTACAGAAGTCACCGCATCAACAAGTTAATTTCAAGTCACTTCCATGTGTACATGTAGTACACACCATAACATTGTCTAAATTTGACCCATAATACAAAGCATGAATTACATTTTCACGAGTGTAAGAATTCAACAAAATGACAAAAGAATGAACATGTGAATAAATATGGTAGATTTTAGTGCAACAATACTAAACAGATACATATATCTTTTTCAGCAAAGTCCATTAATTAAGCATTCTTAGAAAACATTTGCCGAAATGGAGTCATTACACCTGTAGATGTCCCAGATTAAAGTTGGATCACCATACATGTATGTCATTGCATGCTTACATATTTACTGTGGATCTGTTTTGGTTTTGAAGAGTTACAAGCGATACATGTAATGTATTAGCGACAACGTATTATGCTCCCAAAGCTCGCATTTATTGTAATTTTGATGGCATAATCAAATTAATGCATTTTCTCACAAAAATGAATAGACAAATAAACATACAACTTCATAGCCAATATGATAAAAATTGAATTTCTTTAACTATTCATTCCTTCGACTACGCGAGTATTCCTTTATAGCGTAAAGTGAGTATGATATCACACGAGACCAACGCGTTCAAGACCTACATATGTTTATAAAAGACAAACATCAGAAAATACAGGATAGCTGATAATTATGATGATACCAATTTTGAGATATGGTCTCAATGAATCGTGAAAATTGATAAATGATATCACTGACATACGAAAGCGTGTAACGCTGTTAGTTCAATGATGGCAAGCGCTGATAAAAACTCACGGGTAGCCATCTTGTCGTCATGGAGTAAGTCACGTGATTCAATTTTAAAATGGCTGCCAGCGGGAGCGCCTGGTCTCATTCAAAGCTTTTACAATATCATCGTTGGGCGTCAAAAACATCGTAAGTATAGCTTGTAAGAGCTGTAGTTTCGATATTTTGGCACCTAACGATGAGAGGAAAAAGTCTGGTAAGTCACTGGATCTCATTAACCGGAGGAAATCGTCGGTCTGACCAGCCGTCCAACAATGGCGAATGTTTATCAACAAGGGTATTACGCGCTGCGGACAATGGCCGGTTTGTTTTTGAAGTAGACAATACTTGGATAATAATTGTTATTTATGCCCGGTTTCGTTGTGATGCAAAGGTAGAATGAAGAAATGATTGTCCAATAATGTCGATGAGTCCCTTTTAAAGTGAAATGAGGGAGAAAACGTTTGGACTTGAAATCGTTATAATTTCGAGTAACGATTTCCCCATTTGCTTTTGTATCAAGGATTTGTAGGATGGAGCCTTCCTTTGATTTTCGACGACTAAGATTTTAATTGTGTTTAATTGCCATTAAGCATCCTATTGTCTTTGACAGTTATGTTTGTATTATTCAAAATCTGAAGTTATGCTGGGTCATTTGATCCCAAATTTTGGATCCTGTAGTGGTTTCTTACAGTGACTCCTGGTCTAATGAATACGTTTGTAACTTGTGGTTACCCTATTCTGTGTAGTAGGACGTACGTTTGGTCGTATCGTTCCATAGGGCAGAGCACAAAAATCATACTTACTGTAAAGCAATTTGTTCCTTTGTGAAATTAGCGATTTACCTATCAATTAATACAAATGTGACCCGTCACGCTAAAAGGGACCTTATCGGATTTGTGAAAAATATCGACCCTAGTCAGTCTGCGCAGTCCGCGCAGCCAGACTAGGGCCGACACTTTTCACTTTTATGCAATTTTCTAAATCTGGAATGTTTCCCCTATCATACTATATGTTCATTTTTCGCATACGGGATCTGGTAGACCTGCGCTGGGTCTGACAAATTTGTCAAAATTTGGGGTTTTGGATTTCGGATAAGGTCCCTTTTAGCATGACGGGTCACAAATGAATGCATTATTGGGATTGCCATGTTATACCGAGTACTTCATGTCTACCATAAAGAGCTCGCTGACTACTCTCACATCCAGTGAACGACTTAGACTCGTTGAAGGTGGATGTAACAAAATGTACCTCTTAACTTTTCAACGAAAACTTCGTAACCACAGCTTTAAACAAGATGTAGTTACGAAGTTTTTTTGTTGAAAAGCAGCGATATGTACAGCTTTGTTCCTAGCTGTAGAGGTGACAACTTCTTTACCTCAAGACGCAGCACTACAATTAGCTATCTACCGACATTACGTCATCAATGTACCAGGGACAGTCTGTGCAAAGCACAGCCACCGAACCAAGATACTAAGTAACCCAATTATAAGTTAAAGAGACTATGTAAATCTGTTTAGCGTAAAAATCCTTTAAGACTCGTTTGTATTGTTATGTGATGTACCGCTGTGAGACGGCCAATGACAATTTTTTCTGAAATTTTACAATGTTAAAATATATCGCTGCTTTTCATCAAAAACCTCGTACCTGCAGCTTAGAACAAGCTGCAGGTACAAGGTTTTGTTGAAAAAACAACGATAAGTAGATCTATTTGATGTTTTGTCTTAGCATTTTTATAAAAAAATCAAACATTTATTGTTCATGATACATCGAGACAACCGAAACAAAATGATAACTGCCTCTGGAAGTGTGTAGCCTAATGCTGTCACTTTTTGTAGCCAATGTTGACTTGCATTTCGTCACTGTCATTCACTGGGACGAATGATAGTGACCTCATTTTGGGTTTGGTCAAATGACAAAGAAACCTGCCCACACACAAACATGTTTGTTGGTTTTGGGTTTGTTCGTAATGGGATAGTGTAGCAATGTAATGATAGCCTTTTTTAGGAGGACAGGACATTCTTCTAAAGTAGGCTATAGTGCACGATAAATGACCTGGCAGAGCATCTCTAGCTAATAGGTCATCTATCGAGACCTATTATAACCCTAAACATATTGCTACACCGTATAATGTTTAAGAAGTTGCTACTTTTACTAAATCCTTTCCCAAACGGCGAAATTGAGGGTGCTCCGATTCAAATGTTCTGCAGACGACAAAATGGATGTTGATACATATTACACTTGCGTACGATTTAGCATTGAAAATATTGAAGCAAACGGAGAAAATGCTGGTTATCAGCATTTTCTGCTTTTGTCCCAATGTTTTACAAGATGCTTCTGAAAGGGTTGTCAAAACCAGGCCTTGTTTGGCAAAAATTCAATAATGCTACATATACGAATGTATAAATTCCCTTTATACTTGCCTCATATTATGACATAGGGAAGTTATTTCAAGCAGTTAAGGTAGAAGACCCATAATGAGCACCAAAGAGCCAGAGGCGAAATTTGAAAAATGCCAGTAATTCCTAAACTGTTTGACATTTTCATTCCAAATATAAACATAAGCATTTCGTACGGTTTAGAATTTTGCTTTCATGCATACTTATGAAAATATTTGACAAAAAAGTTCAAAATTACCTCCCTTGCATATGAATATAGAGTAAAATGATATTTGTAAATTATTTTCTTCTTGAAGCAAAATCTTGAAATCCGGTACGCTGAATCAACTTATGTAAAGTGTATTTACAAGTGTGTGTAATTTGATGCATTTCGTATGGCTAGAAAGTGGTGTTTTTTTTGTGTTTTTTTTCCATTATGGGTCTTCTACCTTAAGTTCTCTTGTCGATACTTCTCTATGATTTAAAAGATATGTTATCAAATAAATGTATGTGTATGAATAGCAGACACAATTTTTCTGTGACATTTCGTTCAATTGAGCCAGTATTGCCTATAACAATCAAATTATAAAGATTTTAGAAGCTAGAAGGCAAATGTAACCAAACCGATGACCGTATTCACCAAAATTTCTAAATGGATTGTTTAAAGTAAAACAAACCATCTGATTGGACTAGACATATGTTGTCGGCCAATCAGATGGATTGTTGAATAATTCTGAAGGTAAACTTGGAAGTTGGTGTGTATACCATTCTGGATCTTCTAAATCATTTTCCCCCTAAACGTAAATTCCCTAGAATCGTCAAATCGCTGCTTTTCATCGAAAACCACGTAACTGCAGCTTGTTTTAAGCTGCAGTTACGAAGTTTTCGTTGAAAAGCGACGCAATGTCTCCACTACCCAACAGACCGTGTACAGATGTCGATGAGCCAGTGTGAGCCCTGATCGGACAGCACGTTGACAGCACGATGACAGGAGAAGCGTGTCACTACCATATGGCTGTATAAATGGTCAACTGTTACCTTGATATCGATACTGACTGGACATTTGTCAGATAACGGTATTATGTTCACTGTGACCAGAAAAGGGAAGATGGTCTATCATATCCGACATTGTTTGACGTAAATGACAATTTGTCCAATTCTCGTACTTGTAAACGTAAAGCATAGCTTAAAAGAAGAAGTGAAAGGGAAATGTCATTTGGCTAGTTGCAAATATACGAAAGACACATTCAAACAGGACGAAGCCAGGGTTCACACAAGTTACGTAGAACAAAGAAGTAAAGTGTGGCAGGGGTGTCATCTTCTTGCAGTTTGGGTCTCCTCCGAGAAAAAAATGTACAAAAGAACACGAAAATATACTTTCTGATGCATGTAACTCATATAGGAAGAAAATGCCACACGCTTTTTAAAATCAAAGTCAATCGAAAAAATTTCGCAGTTGGGTTAAATGAAAAGTTGGAGCTACGCTTGCTAGAGTATATATCTTTTTTTTTTTAACTATTTTTACTCGTAAATTCTAACGGGAAAGTTAGAATATGAAGCAAAATTTAAAATGTGACCTAAAGTTTTCATGATGACAAAATGGAAAATAATATGTCTTTGCTCTTGAAGGGATCACACAATGTTCTTTCTAACATTTAAATAATCTTCAAATTAACACGATTTCATATTTATCCAAATTCAGATACATGTGTGTATTTTGCTGATAACAAATTAAAGTTATTAAACAGAAAGTTTAAATGTTTAGTAATAAGGGAAAAAAGAGTTATTGGGTGAAATTCTAAGGTAGTTCATTATCTAGGAGCATCCAAAGCAATATTCGTTTGGAAAAGGGTTAAATGAAAATATGGTGAAAATTAAGTGAAGTGACTGCGGGTTATATTGGGTCAACTTCACACGAGAGCATTGTGGGTAAAGTTAATTACGGTTTGGTTCTATTTTCTTGTGTTTTCATTTCGAACAATAAGAACTTCATTTGCGAAAAATTGCCCCTTGATTGAAATGTAGCCATTCAAGTGGTCACTAATTGCTGCCCATGGGCACTGGTCAAAGTTCTGACCACCAGAATAAAAAGGAGTTGAAAGTAACATAAATATTGATACAGTTTTACAAAAATATGACCCGTAGTAAGCTGTCGTGAGAAAATCGACTTAGAATGGAGGAAAAAGGGCAGATCGATCCTGATCGGACTGCAAAAAAAAAAAAAAAAAAAAAGTAAATAAATAAAACTTTATCCAAACGGCACAATTTTAGTCTGATCAAAATTGAAGAATTTTCAGACGGCAACTTCAAGTTGGTGATTTAGGAAAATGCCCATTTCTGGATAGATTTTTTTAAAGGGAAATACAGAAATTGTTTATTACAACCAATTTCTTAATAATTATTCCTTAAAGTTTTCTCAAACATGTTTTCTCAGATTTGCACTAAAAAGCGTCAATGTGCGGGAAAGTCAGTATTTGAAAATTACGACTTATCGGAAAATAACGCTCACATGCTAAAGCTATGTCACTTGAATTCTTCAACGAAAACAGCAGCAGAAGCAGCAACAACAACAAAAACAACAACAACAACAATAACAGTGATTTGGTACATCGATATTATTTTGGACTTGTAAACCAGATATCGCTGGGTCGAGCTTCCGCCAGATCGGTCTTTCGAATGAGGCTTTAAATCGATGTCTCATGTTCGTATGACAGTTGAATGGAGCGTTATATACTCCATTCAATCCATAAAAATCTAAGAGCCAAGAAGACCCTTTCCTCATGACTACTCACAAATTGTGCCATTCAACTATAGACCGCCTTCTTCAACCACACGGCTGGATGGTCTGCTTGTTTTTGAAGGGTTGAAATGCTTAAAATCACAAAATCGAAGCAGACTTCTTATCGATCCATTTAATTTTGGTCTTATTTTTTCATAGTCTGGGCTCTTTGCTTATAAATAACGTATTCATAAAATAAGCTTGGGTTTGACAGAACGATCATTATGCCAGTCGAAACGGACACGATCTCGATCAGCCCGTGCCTACGCATAGCCTTATCAAAGACATGCTGGTACGAAAAAAATTTGATCACTAGCCATACCAACCGGAAAAGAGCAGCATCGTGAGCATGGGCCCTGATCAAACTGCTTTAGGATCTAGTTCCATTGAGATCTGAAATTGAAGTCATACGATATTTCTTGAATACATGTATATTCTATCAGTTTGTATGTCCGACAGCTAAGCATGGGCCCCTTTAATATTAGGGATCAATCTTAAAGGGGCACAAGGTAGGCTGTCGGAGGTAAGGTGAAAAAAAAAACAAAAACAAAAAACAAACAAAAAAAACAACAAGAAATCGTGTGTGGAATAGTCAACCTGCATAGATAGATTATTTCTGTCCACGGAAATTTCAAATGCAGTTCATATGTTCCTTCTAAATCAAAATTTAATTTTAGTAGCATTTATAGGAAACTGGACCTTGATAGATAGTGAAAAAATTTGTTTTGATCAGTGCTAAAATTCCTTTGTTTGTGGCCTTAGATATTGCAATGCACCATAAGACAATGCAAACTCTGGCTGTTCCCATGTCGTTCTGATCCCCGAAAAAAAAAACTAGCATGGACCCCTCCTTTAATGCCATGTAATTAACACACTATAAATTACAATATTTAATGTAATCATTAAATCATGTGGCCACAAACTCTGGAAGTAAGGGGCGGAGGAAGAATCAAGGGTCATTTTAAGTGTTTCCATTCTCGCTTTGGTTTCATTGTTAACTAGACTGTATTTTCTTTTCTTGTTGGTTTTAGCGAAAAGTATTTGAATTACCAACTGTGATTTGATAAAAGAAAGGTCAAAATGGCATGAAATGCCCAAAATAATATGTTACGTGTTGATTTTTTTCCTATTTTTACTTCAATACAGATAAATAAACAAACAAAATAATGGTTTTATCTGAGATATGCATATTTTTTCAATGGTTCATTTGGCCACATCTTTAAACGCATTAAAAGTAACGCATTGAGGTAAAAAGATGATAACGAGGATTTTCTTCTCTCTTTTATTCTGTATAAGTTTTGCATGTAGACTACTTTGTTAGAAAGTTCATATCAAAATTAATATTTAATTTAAATCATACATGGGTTAAAGAAAAGAATTTCGACTACTTTCACATTAAGGGTCACTTTCATTTTCTACCGCGCGCGCAATTTGCATCACCATTCGACTTTTTCCTGACAAATAATTCTACTTCCGTTTCGTCGTCATAGAAAACGGATTTCACTATCTCAAAATATGACAGAAAATTTCCGCAGTTTTCCGCCATTTTCCGAGATTAACCCTTACCCAAACAAGACCTTGTTTGGCATTTCAAATAGAATAATCCTAGGAAAACATTGAGACAAAAGAAGAAAATGCTGGTAATCAGCATTTTCTTCTTTTGTCTCAATATTTTCTATGCTATAGTATTCACAAATCATATCTTTATCAACATCCATTTTGTCGTCTGCAGCATCTTTCAAATTGGAACTGTCTAAATATTTGTCGTTTGGGAAAGGGCTAATCTTACCTAATGGCCTACTAATGGGCTTGTCTCATTCCACATCGAGATATCATTTCTCTCGTTCAGAACTGTAAATGGATTATAAGATGGTTTATGCGTTAACCCTTTCACTAACAATACCTACTTTTGACGTTCCTGGTCCACCATTCTTTCATAAAAAAATGAAAGAAAGAAAAACATGATGCACTTTAGTATTTTTTCTCAACAAGACTTAGTGCAATGCTATACCATGCACTCCACAAATCTGGCCGGGAAGGCGGTCAGGTATGTGGAGTTACTCTCAACATTCTTTTTTGGTTATTACATTGTACACAAGTGTAAAAAATATTGATGCTTATCAATAAGAACCTCGTAGCTGCAGCTTAAAACAATCTGCTGTTACGCGGTTTTTCTTGAGAGACAGTCAGCGATATGCCACAGTCGCGTAAGAATATTGTTTTGCATATTTATATGTTGATTATGTCATGAGCAGTGAAAAAATGCTAAAAGGAATCCAAACAAAGTCGAAACAATTACGAACTACGCAGGGCAGCGAAGCAAAGGGATGAAATGCAGCTGCCTGCTTTTTATCCTTTTCCAACGATGTTTTCTTTTTTCATTTGTTCATAACCTTATCAACAAGAACCTCGTATCTACAGCTTAAAACAAACTGCTGTTACGCGGTTTTTATGGAAAGACAGCGATGTGCCGCATTCGCGCAAGAATATATGTTTTGCATATTTATATGTTAACTATGTCATGAAAACTGAAAAATGCTAAAATGCATTAAAACAAATCGAAACAACTACGAACTACGCAAAACAGCGAAGCAAAAGGATAAAATGCAGCTGCCTGCTTTTTGTCCTTTTCCAACGATGTTTTCTTTTTTCTTTCATTCATAACCTTTTTGTCTCTGATGCACTACAACATGAAGAAAGACTGAAACAGTTTCAAGAATTTACCGAGATACAATATATTCGAATCAGTGATGAAAAGGAATGAAACGACCATTATAATCGTTTTGTCCTTTTCACCATTGTTCTGCTATCATCAACACTTAGAATTAGATATAGATATAACTTACTTTTAAGAGATTTTGATTTTATCCAGCATTGTTTGACACTAAGAAAAATCCATCACTATTTGTTAATCCTTAATCACATGTGTAAAGAGGTCAACTTGGTCCATGGAATGCACGTGCAATTTATGATATTTACCATATTTGGTCTTTGTCCTATACGTCATCATAGTTGTTTTATCGATTGTCCAATCGGATGTATTTCCATTGTCCAATCAAAAATTATTCAATTACACCCTAAGCCCTTTTAAAATCGTCGGTCACGTTCAAAACTGCCGCAACTACAGCTTCTCGGAGTTGTGGTTGTGTCGGTTTCGACCGGGATCAACGATTTATACCTTATCATACATGTTTCTATTTAAGTAAAAACAGCATGTCTGGAAAGCTTTAGATTGACTAGTCTAAGAATAAGTTATATGCTTCCGCATCTAACATATATCAATATACATTAATCTATTTTTTGGAAATCATATTACAAACAACCAAATCATTGAACAAGGAAAATGTAGACTGATACGATCCTGCAACTATGCAGGTATGGTATCAGCCTAGATCTTCCGTCTTACTCTTTAAAAATTAAACAATAATTAGGAAAGCTATAAGGACATAATTCCACCAATGTATATATTTGTACATATGTTTGCCATTCCTCATGCATATTGAAATTGTGTTAAGACGAGGAACCGTAGTGTTCAAGTCTTTATTTACCAATTAAACTGTTCTGTTCTATATTTCCCACATCTCGTGACATCTATATTGCCGTCTGCAACACCTTTGACTTTGGGCAAGTCCATTATATTTCTCGTTTTGGTAAGCGTTAACGACGTCCTTGATTTGTGGAACTGTGATTGATGGTTTGAATCATCACGTATAGAAACATATTTTCATTTGTGTTGCCATTTCTTTGCTTTTGGTCCATTCTGAAAGAAATCCGAATTTTACGACCTGATAGCAGTTTCTCAGTCAACTGACACAAAGATTCGTCCTCCTGAAAATATAGGCAGTGTCCTCCTTTAACGGACAGAAATCACAGGGTCTATAATCATTCGTTATTTAAGATGTAGAAAATATGGACACTTGTTAGGCGTACAGTAAAGTCAAGAAGGTATGTTACACCAAAACGACAGTTTGGACAATGATCACTTTAGAAATCATTCATAAAAATGTGTGTGTTTAATTTATCATAAATGAAATATATAAATTGCATGATAATTAATGAAAAATCTTTTAAATATTTCTACACATAACCTTCTGTACTGTCAGCGGTTCTAGGAATATACAAGTGATATATTAATCTATACGTACGAAGTTAAAATTGTTACCTTACTTTTGGGACACCCTGTACATGTACAATGCATACACTTTGTGGAAAGGTTAAACGGATATGAAACTAAAAAAGGAAAACTACTGACAAAATTAACCGTACACAAAGACTCTCGATTTTGACCTAACAAGGAACTTAAACTGCTCGTAAACAAAGAGAGTTAAAAACTTAAAGACTTCAGTAAATCAACAAAAATACCAAGTTCACGTCGAGATCCGGTACTCTACGGTACTCTACCGCTGTTATGACAGGACTATTTTCATTGCGCACATGGAGTCGGATAACGCACTTCCTGTTGCGAAGTACTCCATATCGCCGTAATGGGATTTTAGACATTTCTGTAAATATCCCATCGTCAAGAATACTTTCAACGTTTTCAAGTATAATGCTGTGAAATGAAAGTTTTCACTCTTCGAAGATAAGATTATGTTTCCGTTTATTCTGCATGAAGATGTTCTAGAATACCATTCAATTCCGATTCGTATGGCCTCGACTTTGAACCTCTTCTTTTTACAAGTACACGTATTATACGACTGAGTCAGTCATTGAATGGTCAAAACTTTCCCTAAAATATAAAAAAAGTATGATCATCAGGATAATAAAAAATCTCATTAGAAACCGCTACAAATGTATTTCGTAGGCCTAATTCGTTAGTAGGCCAAATGACTTACATTATGTCCTATTTATATTTTAAGTGCGACATTGAATCCGATGTAGTGGCATTTTTTTCAGATTTTTAAATAGCCAAAAAAGATTATATTTTTTGAACATCCTTGTAGAAAGACAATGTTCTACTTTTGAAGCGTTAAGGCACTCTACAAAGACAATGTCCCCCTCGCACGCAGTTTACGCATCAATATCAGGTAGTGTGAACAGATAAAAAGAGCGACGCGTACCGGGGACGAACTTTAATTAAAAACTGATTAGTTTACTAATAAAACAGTAGGTAATTAGTAGCTAATTAAATTATCGTTCGTTCGCTGAATTTTACTACCCATGACCTTATCTGGTAGTCCAGCACCCCGCGCGACGAGATAAACACCTCGACGCATGCGCGACTTTAACCGCACGCGCATATCACGTGTTGTACTGAATTCGTGATTTTTGTATCGAAATAAGTTTGTCTTCAATAAAATCATTCGTGAAAAGTGGCATGCCGTCATGGAATTTCTCGTTTTGATATGAAGATATTAACAAAAAATCTAAATTAATTACATTTTATCTGGTAGAGGTCTGAAGATATCATGTTAATGACATCGCCATTACGGCTCGTGAATCGTAAATGTTTGTCCATTGTTAACCCATTACCAATCGGCTAAAATTAAGACTAGTCCAAATTCAAAGATGATGCAGACGACAATTTCAAGCGAATGAAATTTTACATGTTTTGCTCTTTTACCACAGAAAACATTGTGGGAAATGAAGAAATTGCTTGTCACAAGCAATTTCTTCATTTTCCACGATGTTTTCCAAGGCCATTATCTTGTGGGGAGTTAAAAAGAGTCACTGTGCGGTAATGGGTTAATTCTTCAATTAAGATATTTAATGTGGGGTGAAGACGTTTAATTTGTACTTTAATATGAATTATTGCGCGTGTCTTGAATAACATGAAAATGCCAATTAGAAAAAAATAATATTAATAATAATAATAAAACAAGAGCTGTCACTGTAAGATGACAATGCCCCCGACACCGCTTTGATTTTAAATTATGGCCAATCTATGTTCAAGGTCAAGGTCATCCAGGGGTCAAGGTCACCAAAGTATGTGCCTATAGAAAGGTAATGTACCAAGGAATGTTGTGGTAAAGTATGAAGCGAATATGTTAAGTAATAAGGAAGTTCTGGCCAATGTTAAAGTTTTTGGACGGAATGACGGACAGACGGACGGACAGACAGACAGACGGACAGACAGACGGACAGACGGACGGACGGACGGACGGACGGACGGACGGACGGACAAGTCAAATTTATGATGCCTCCCTATCGGGGGCATAAAAATACTGGCAATACAAGCCAAAAAAACAAGCAGGCGTGGAAGATATTCTGGTAATGGACACCTTGTAGAGTACACGCAAAAATGACCGGAAAGAGCATTTCAATTTCAGACGAATCATAATATTTCGGAAAGGCTTATGTCACGATGGCGATTGCTGCATTATGGGATGGATAACAAGCATGCTAAAGCCAGACGCACTTTGAATATACAATTTTGTAATAACTTTCTTATTTCTGTGTCAATTTGAAAAAAAGATTTGTTACATGTACCCCGCTTACTGATCTATTTCCTAAGATGCATGGCTTATTTGAAAAGTTGTTGTACCCCACCTAACCCCACCTCCTCCAAAATCAACAACAACAAAACCCCCCGATTATAGCCGATTTTCTAGATCATTTTTTGGGAAAAGTACAAGAATTTTATAAGGAATTTATTCCCCTAATGAAAGAGCGGAGATGTACTTGCAACAAACATTTTAAAAATTGATGCAGAAATAAGCGAGTTAATTCAAAATTTCTTTTTTGAAATTCGACACTTAGATTGTATTTACACAATTTGACTTTTTCTTAGTGCAGACATGTATATTGTTATGTCAAAACTTTTGAAAAAAGGCTGAGGGAACTCTTCTGCCTAATTTCACCATATCTATTCACGCGGAAACGCATGAATAGAAAAACTAGAAAATGAAAAGGAAAGAAGTCCCGCATTCAACGTCGGGAATGGTTGAAACAGTTTATGATAATTTGTATTTTACTATTTGTAGATTTGAAATTTAAATGAGCTCGCGAAAACTCATCCGTGGACAACACTCGACATGGGAGGCTGAATGTAGTCGAACGGTTTGTAAAGTACGATGTTTACTAATTCGACAGAAACCTGATTTTTAGAGGATTTAAACTATGATACGGGGGCACTTACACTTGTTTGTTTTTTACAAAAAGTCATGAGGTTCGAATTAGGATTTCAATTTCTATTTAGATCTACACCTTTGCAGTTGAATTTACTAATGGTTTTGTTTTCTTAAAACACTTATAAATGCGGTAAGATTTTGAAATGCAGGAGAACATTGGAATCCGTTAGAAACATCGTACTGGAACAAATTAATGTAGAAATATACCAGTATAACGATTGAAGTCGCGGCTTTGCAGAACTGAGATACATTTATGTAAACTCATCGCGTTCTTACTGAACTGAAGAAGACAGATATTTGTCTGGAAACATTTTCCGGAATCCATTTTGTGTTCAGCGATTAGCCTCTCAATCCTGATACTTTAAACCCTGTTAACCTTGATCTCTCCGCGAGTGTTTCAGGCAGATAAGGAAATCGCGGATTCTCATCTGCCAGTGTGTCGTCTGCTGAGGACAAATTGCTTAATTTTAACCCTTACGAATTATCTCTTGTTTTTATGTCCATCTTTGTAAAGCTTATTGAGGCAATTTGGGACTTATTATTAATTATTATACTAATCAACTAAATCATCCGTTATTCCAGTGCTTTACTTGTTATGAATGCAATATTTTGCTTTTTGTGTACATTGATTTTGCCGTTCACAACATCTTTCAATTCGGAATGGTTGGAAATGTGTCGTAAAGTCTTCTGGTAAAGAGTGAACTGCGCCCTCTTGTTGATTACGAATTCAATGATATCTTGAGGCCTCAGTGAATTATTGGCATTTGTTTTGTGTTTGTTCATTACGCTAAGCTCTTAATTTCAGATCGAGAAGGCGCGAAAGAATAACTCGGAGAGCAAAAGACCCAAGAAACAGACGATTATCGCTTTTTACGGGAACTTGCGTGGTTTTGAGAAAGAAGGCCGAGCATTTTGTAATCCAATAATACAAGCTTGTCGTGGATTGGTCCCTGTTTATTCAATATCAAGCACCGCCTTTAGGAGTTCGTATTTCGATGACAGCTATGATTTTTGTCTTATTGACTTTTTGAAATGTAAATGACGTGAAAGTTTGCTTGTCAACATTGGCATTACATTCAAATTGTTACACATTCGTATTTATAAGAAAGTAAAAAACTGAAACCAGGAGCTTTCTTCTTTACTTTAAAGTGACATTTCACAATTATTTTTACATAAATTTTACTTTGATTCTATCTGAAAGAGCATCTTTTCTTATGGAAATTCTGAAAATTTCAAGTCAAAATATTGAACAGTTTACGAGAAATATATATTTTTGTGCTAAAGTTAGACAAAATGTTGTGGACAACAGTTCAGATTTATATAGAATTTGTCATTTCTGTCTCAACTTTAAAGGCGCATTTTTCGTTTATAAATAACAACTTCAAAATACTGATAGCATTTCTACGCATTAGAATAAACAATCTTTGCATCAAGACATACTTTTAAAAAATGAAATTAATGTGAAATGTCACTTTAAATGAACACAAACAGCTTTTGCAGTCATGTATGTGCGATTCCATCCACCGTTTAGGTGTATATGGGACGATATCAACATTGCTCCGCGTTTTAACCCATTCCCAAATGTTGTCTCTTTTTGATACCCCACTAGATATATGCTTTGGAAAACATTGTGAAAAATGAAGAAATTACTTGTGACTAGCAATTTCATTTTCCACAATGTTTTCTACACAAAACTAGTAATACTTCATCCACTTGAAACTGTCGTCTGCCAAATTTTTGAATTTGGACCATTCTGATATTTTGCTGATTTTTGTGGGTTTTTAAGTCGAAAGGTCCCGCAGTAACTGCGAATTGTTCAAGAATTGCTGCAAACTCCACGCATCGACAATGCTTTACATTATCACTGCAGGCAAATATATCACGTGACCATGGTATAGTCACGTGATATAAAGATGGCGGAGACACTTTCATGTTTCCGAAATCATTTTTATTTTTTTTTAATTGGGTTCATATCTGACACCTCATATTCTTAAAACATTGATAAAAGCGGGTTTAAATTTTGAAATGAAAATCTAAATTAAAAAGTTCAATTACCTAAAATCTTGGTAACTCAATCTGTGCCTACAGAGATCTGTCCCAATTCAATTCAGGGTAGATAACTTTGAAGGAGATTGGCGGTGCTGGTGTTCCATGACCAACTATTGATATCATGTCCAGCAGCGCCAATTTACCAATGGTTATAATAGTCTTGAAACAAGTGATGAATTTGGTACCAAGGTGTATCTTTCGATTTATATATATTCATTAATTTTTTATTTAAAAGGTTGCATATTTTCCGCGATATGATTACATTATAGTTCAATGTAAATGACCCGGTATATAACGTGATATGAGTGAAGAAAAGACAAGCGGGTATGTGTGTGGCCACCCAATATGAATGACGAGTATTCATATTTATGTCGGGACACAGCATAAAAAGGGCATTTCGAAAATTGTATGAGGTAGACCGATGCCTTCATAAAAATGCTATATTAACAACGGGGATAGCACAAGTACATGTTTGCAGGTCGAAGCCTATCCAAAGCTACATCGGGTCTATACGTAACCTAGGTTTCAATCTCATTTGAAAAGTGGTAGGTTTGGCTAGCGTGGGGTTCAAACCTAACACATACTTACATGGACAAGTTAAGATGTGGTACTCGGTTGACGGAGTCATACGTAAAGCAGGAACCGTAGCTTCTACCGTCTGATTGCACAGACCTGCCAGGGAACCATGTGTTGCTTAGTGTGGGCTCCAAACATCCGGTACATGCTTGAACTTCCCATATTACTACTAAAAGTCTTCTTGTGCCGTATTCACAGCCATTCTAAATTGATTGTCTTAGAATCATATTACATGCCATCTGATTGGACGAGACGAATGTCTCGGCCAATCGGATGGCTTGTTATGCAATTGTACAGTCACATTGGGAATTAGACTGTTTGTTGAATACCGTCCCTGGTGTCGTTGATCAGCTGAATCTGTCCATGTACATTGGGTGATATAAGAATTTGAGAGAGCCTTTTTTAAAAAAAATCTTATACTCATGGCGCGACATATTTATTCTAATGTCAATACTTCAACTATGTCAACGAGAATCTAGGATCATCCACTATAATATTTACACTCGTCAAATGTTAATCTCATTTTAATTTTCTTATTTATATTGCAATAATGTTTCCGATCTTAATCCATATGTTTCTGCTAATACCAAAATGATGATACCGTGTCGATTTAGTGTGATACATACATACAATCCTTTTAGCATGATGTGTTCCGGCGAATCATCTTTTTAGAATAGACCTATGTAAAAACTGTGTATCAAATTATTGTTTTCTTCCAGCCTGTTGTTCTATAGCCATTAATCGATTTGAATTTTCCATTTTCGAGCGTTTTTTTCCTTTCATGTTCGTTCAATATGCTTTTTGTACAATTTAGATTAGTACGTTGAGTTTTGTGTAACAGGGTAGCTGTTGGAGTTAAAAGTCACGGTCACTATTACAATAGTCATGATTGTAATTTATTACTTCTTTATAAATCGCTGTACATTGTGTTTATACGGGTATTTCCAAATTCCATTGGTGTTATTAAATCGGGCTTCATTTAGCCCTCCGCGTACCAGAACATTCAAAGTTGTTCGTTAAGGGTTAATGGAACAATATTGTCACTCTTCCATCAATTTGCCGTCCCACAAGAGGGCCTGTCCCCTAAACCCTCAATATTTACCCATTTTGGAGCAATGTATACAGTATGTGTCGGCTATCAATGTCAAATGGGTGGGACTAAAACCGCTCTTACGAGTGCTTAATGAATTATTTACATTTCTTCAAGATGTTTTTCTTTACAAATTCAAATTTCCGACGGGAAAGTTTTTTTGGCCCTTTTCATGAAGTAGAATTCTCTTTTCATTGATTTTAAGAATGGAGTTGACAGTTGCACGAAGACATTTAAATTGTTTAAAAAAAATTATCTTAAAAACTAGTTTGTAGTACCTAACCATTCTTTCATGAAATCGAGTGTGGAAAAAATCATGAGATCATAAGATGTTATGCGTAAGACCAACATATGGCTCCCTAAAATCTGTATTTTAAGGTAGTCAACCTCTAATGAGATTCACCTGACGTCGGAATTTTTCGTGCGCCGTTGTTTGAAAACTCGTAACGTATCCTTTAACATATCTGGGCGACGTCGTAAACATTCGGCAGTGGCAGTGGAACGTTTACGACGTCGTCCGAACATTTTCGATCTCGCATGAATCTCAGTAGGGTTGCACTACCTTAATTGTCCATCATAAATTCATTGCCTGTAACAACGGTAAGACACCTACATAGGACCAGATCAGACTTCTGTTAGGCATGCACTATTTGAGAACATGATTACAAAAAATATATAGCTGAAACTCATGCAATGTCAAGAGAGAACATTAATGCACGCTTCCTCTTTTTTATGAGTTTCTTTGATTGGTAATTGAAAGTGGTGTGCATTCTAAGGACCGCTCTTCACATAGAAAAAGACATGCTAATTCCATGCATCTGTCCCTATAACTGTCCCCTCGGGATATGACCCTTGGGGCAGCTGGGACCACGTGAGGTCACGTCAGGTCACGTGAGCGATGGCGAAATGGTCTCTGAAGTGGTGTCTCCAAACAGATGTCACAGAATATTTGAAACTTTTTTCATGAACTATAATGTTATGAAATGGTAGAAAATCATAAACTTTGCAGACGACAAAATAGCAACACTGTTATAAAAAGTGACTATTTCTGACTTTTTAAAAAAAACAAGGAAATGCGAGTGATCTGCGCTTTTCTTTTCACTTCACACTTTTCATAAACTTCATTTTAGGGGTATTGCGCCCTTAAAGGGAGTACACTTCTGGAAATTGAAAGAACCGCGTGTCCGCTGGCTTTGGTTTTGGTTACTCCAGGTCTAGACACTTTCGAATTTGCGAAACATTGACAACGGAGTGTGTTTTCGAGAGAACCATATCGTTTATAAACCATATTTTAACGCTCTTTGTTTCCTCTTAAAATTTTTTTTTTTTGTGGCTGAACCGAATTTTGAAACCCATGTATATTAAAGTAAATTTGTTTTAACATGCCTCTGAACTAAATATTGGGTGCACTATTTTTTTCATTTTTCTTCGTGAGTTAAAATGTCATATGTGTAAATTGCGGCCCTTGAAAAGTAACCATTTTCCATGATCTTTTTTACCAGCAATATTTTCACGATATTTTTGTTTTTGTCGGCGTCGGGTTGCTTTCCTTTTCCTGGTAACTGGTATAAAACTCTGGCCTTTTATGTAGTGACCAACAAAGATCAAACATGCAAAAAATAATATCACTATTTACAACACCATTGTGTGGGTGGGGTATTTTGGGAATTTTAACGATATGCACGTGCGGGTGGCTGTAACGTCGATGAAACGGATGTGTTCATTTAGAATATCAAAACATAACTGTGAAAACATATGGTTGTGAAAATATCATAAATATGCTTTGAAATTAAGAAAATAGAATAATTCTAAAACTGTAAAGTTACTTTTGCCTTTGAGTATATTTGCATCATAAGGAATTCCAGAAGAAACAAAAACAAAAAAAAGCATTAATAGAGCGAAGACTCGAAGAAAATAAAGGTTAAAGCAAAGATTGTCGTGACATGGCCTTGATTCTAAGATGGTAACACTTGTAATCGCTTTATAAATAAATCCTTTTCCAAACAAACCATGCTTTTGGTGTGCTTATAGTGAAGATCTTGTTTAATATTGAGGGAGAAGAAGTCTATTGATAGTCGGCATTTTCCTCTTTTCCGTCAAATATTTTACCTGTTATGATATACTTACATAACTTTATTCATCTTGACTTTTAGTTTGTTGTCTGCAGTAGTCTTTAATGTAGATCAATGAAGAAAAATGGTTGTTAAGGAAAGGATCGTTACATAGGTCTCATGTTCTATTATTGTACATAATTATGTAAAACTTCGAAAAGGACTAAATTGTCAAAAGTTTCTTCCATTCATACCATTACACAAAAACCTCACGTATTGGTTTGGCACGTCAAAAGTTAATACAGAATATAATACAGCCCAATAGGGTGCATGTTCTGTTATGATAAGGATCGTGTATTCGGAATAGACAGTAATCAAATTAATGAAGATATCCAATTAGCGGAAGAGCTAGTAATCTCGTTTTTGGTCAGGTAGACCGTTATATTAGGTTCACGATTAGAAGGTAAAAATTGTGTAAAAATCCGTGAAAAAATCGATCTAATTCAAGCTTTGTAGTCGCCGACGCTTCATTACGGACCTAATGAATTGTAAGGTTTCTAATTAGGGCGATTTCTAACGGAACTAGGAACTAGATGAATTTCCCTAAATGTTCGGAATTATAGTGTGTCCTAAATATACCGTTTATTATTATCATTTTTGTCTATATTTTTTCTCGATAGTCCACGACGAATTTATACTCCACTTACTCTTATACTCTTGAATCGGTAGAGAATCAAAGCCGTATACGTCAATGCTCTCGCAGATCTTCAATGCAAAAGATATTGCTATGAAATGACTTTTTCTTCAAAATCGTCGGAATATAACGAATGAATACGAAGACAGACATCGTACTTGTTTGTGTGTATTGTTGTGAACTAATCTGAGATAATGCTCCCATATGTTCTACCATTATTTTGGAACAATTAATGAGTCCAAGATTTGTGCTACGGTGTGCCCTTTCATAATTAAACCTACTCTCTTACGAACAGAGCGCATTCTCCCTACATTCCATTTCGATAGAATACTCTCTGTTACCGCGGGGTCGTTTCACGTCTAATCTCGGGGCCTTGGCGGGATTTCGGTATCCAATCGTCGCCAATATACTCATAAACAATCGAAATTTCTGATACAAGAAATGATTGGCTAACGCTTCAAATTACCAGCTTCCGCCAAAAATAGAAACGACGTAATGTAAACGTAATCAAACAAGATCAAACTGAATGATTTTGATTCGATAATTCAAATGTTACCGGCTTCAGCCAAAAATAGAAGCGACGTAATGTATACGTAATGATCATGCAAGATAAAGCTGATTGATTTTGATTCGATAATTCAAATGATGAGCTATAATTAGATTATGACGACCAAATAGGCTGTTGGCGTACCGAAAACTGCAGAGGTCATATCTGATGGTTTAATCAATATAGAACTCCGCTTTGGAGAGTAAATTAAACCATACATTGGTCCTTTCGTGCCACCTGACTTTTCTTCTATGGATGACAAATATGTTACAAATGCAGTTTTTCCATCACTCCATTTTGAACCCACGTGGACGGCATCTTAAAAAATAGAGTGGTGGTGCTTTTCTCGATTTTGCAGAATCTACTATAAGTGATGTAGATAGAAAGATGTGCTTCACCATATAGTCAACCATGGTTTCTGTGGTTTAAGGTAGTACACCCCTGAAGAGATTTTCAGATTTTTTTCGTACGGCGTTAAGATTCGTTTTGAACTTATTCGGGCAACGTTGTTAATATTCGGCGGTGGAACGTTCCACCGCCGAATGTTTACGACGGCGCCCGAATAATTTCTGACGACTCACGAATCTCATTAGGGGTAGACTGCCTTAATGGAAGACAGTCCACCTTCTGAGCTACCGGTTTGTACTGGTATTCCTTGATTTGATTTGCTGCGCTGTCTGAAAGTCGGTTACATGGAACTATGTGATTGGAAAAGTTCAAAATCAGAATACAGTCTATGCTACTAAACATTTTTGTTGATTTTACCTCAAAAGACATCAATTATGCTGTGAAAACATTTTAATCGCTTCCTTGATGCGACCATCTTGTTTTGTTTGATTATCAACTTATCTTATCTGTCTATAAAAATACAACAAGAGTTTTCAACAAAACCATTGTAAATACATCCATATTTATATGCTCTTACAACATTCTTGTCCTTAGCCATCGACGTCCACATATCCTATCTAATGATGGCTTCGAAGATGTTTTCATACATATATTTTCTGAAAAGAATTTTATCTTTTGTTTGTAAAGGTATCTGAAAGAAACTATTTAGATGGAGCAACTAAAGCCATTTTATCTATTACGCAAGATAAACCCCTTTCACAAACGACAAAAAAATTGGGTAGTCCAAATTAAAAGCTGCTTCAGACGACAAAATGAATATTATCAAAGGTAAATGTTGTGAATAATATAACACAGAACGCAAGGACAAAAGAAGAAGATGATGATCATCAGCATTTTCTTCTTTTGAATCAATGCTTCTCAAAGACTGTTCTTTCTATTAGAGGTGTCAAAATCGGGTCTTGTTGTGGGAAATGACTAAATTCGTACCTAATAAAATGGACTAAACGGACTGACTACCTTTTCGCTTCAAAGTAAGTTAACCCTTTCCCAAACAAGACCTAGTTTTGACGTCTCTAATAGAGAAAGCTTGGGAAAATATTGAGACAAAAGAAGAAACTGCTGAAAACCAGCAGTTTCTCCTTTTGTCTCAATATTTTCTGTGCTATTTTATAGACATATTTGATGTTTTTCAACATGACTATCGTCTGTAGCAATTTTTGAATTGGACAACCCTAAAATTTTGGCGTTTGGGAAAGGGTTAACCTATTACCAGACGGCAAAATTGTAGGTCTACAGGTCCAAATTAAAAGATGTTGCAGACGACCATGTCAATTGAATGAAATTTAGAATTTTGTTGGTTTGTTGGGATAGAAAACATTGTGGGAGATGAAGAAATTGCTTATTACAAGCAGTTTCTTCATTTTCCACAATGTTTTGTCAAAGCTTCTATATTTTTGGGCGTCAAAAAGAGTCAATTTGTGGGAACGGGCTAATCTAGGTAGAAATTGGGTTTATGATAAGCTACAATGAAACTGTATATTATGTGCATTATTCAGAAGATTTTAGGAGTTCGCAAAGATGATATTAGAATCTTTTTAATGTTTTTAGTGAGTTTTTGAAGTCTATATAACATGAAAATACAAGCTTTTTTTGGTAACCAGATATTACAGATTCTAGACGACCGATTTACCGTTGTGTCATGTTTGAAACAATCCTTACGTCATCTGTCTGTTTCCAACAACACTGCCAAAATATTCGTCATTGGCATATGTCACCGAAATTACGTATGAAAAGGTTAATGTTTTGAAATATTTTAATACTTTTTAATCTTCTTATTTCTTATTATTAATCATCAACAATAAAACCCTACATGTTACAGACCCGAGTATTGTCCGGTTAGTTTTTTTCTGTTCAAACAGGCAACACTTTTAATTTGGCGTTAATCCTGCATTAATCCACGGATTATCCGGACTAATCCTAGAAACAAGTGGGCCCAAGTTCTTTGTTTCACGAAACAATCGAACAATAGTTCTGACTGGTTACGATCAGTTCTATCAAAGTTTGTAAAACTGCACCCTGGGTTGGCATTTTTTCGACTCTTATTTTCGGCTTTTTTTGTAGACCTGTATGGTCTTGAATGATTGGTGACCCTTGACCATGACTTGATTTTAAACTTGACCATATGGAAATCATTTGTAATTAAAATACATTTCCAACCGAAAAAAGAAATCAGATAAAACAGGAATGTGCCAGGGATTTTTTCTTTATAAATTCTGACCAATATTCTATTCAGTGTCAAAAATTACAACACCAATATCTTTTGCCAATGATACTCAAAAAATATTTTGCATTTTGTAAAAGTTGGCGAAAATAATATAGACCACAGAGAAATAGACATATCGTCGGTGGGAAGTCAAAACCTCGTAACTCCAGCTTATTCAAGCTGTAGTTACGAGGTTTTGACTCCCTACCAGCGAATTATACTACTACTATAGGATTGTCTTGTTATTTTTTAGAAAAAAAAAACCGAAAACCTGGAGACAAGCCAGTTTCACACCTATTTTATGTTTACACCACGAGAGTGAGAAGGTGTAGATTAGACAAATCAAACATCCATTCTCATCAAAATAAATAACTCTTTCATGTGTGCCGCCGATCTGGCAATGTTGAGCTTTGGTTCGTCAGAATGTTGTCACACCCATAACTTATAAATCGTAATTAATCGGACGAGGCGATCTTCGCTCGTATGGAAAATTAATTATAGATACACACGCGGGCGTTTTGACCAATGATTACCTTTTAGCACTGTTTACAACTAGATAGCAGAACAGAACAGAACAGAACATTTCTTTATTACGACATTAAGCACATAGGCTCATAGTCACAACATAATAACAGAACATGCATGACAAGGAAATGACAATCATGGTACATGACAGAACAACAAAAGTATTACAATATCTTATATGAACAGCATTTCTTACACAAGGAATACAAAAAAGTAGAAAAACAAAAATAAAACAAAAATACGTGAGAGTAACTATACAGAATACGTGGTATTGTCGGCGTTTATTGTGTTGCATCCTTTGGTTTCCGCTAAAATGAAGCAAATAATATAGTCCAATATTCAGTATTTATTATTTTTTCAGCAAAATACTAAATTGCAAGATTTTAATAAGGCATAGATTCATTAAAACCGGAAAACAGAAACAAGTCAATGTATGTTACATGCGCTCTGTATTATATAGTATGTTATTCCCATAATACTGTCCTATACCCTTCATTTTGAGATTTGATAGGAAGAAAAATGTCGAAAATAGAAACAGTTACATGTATCCAGTTCATACAGCAAGTACTTTGTACAATCCAAAATCTTCATAAAAAGATGCATTTCTGTATTTGTTTGTTTAAGAAAAACTGTAAAGAAAATAATTATGTTTTTTGTATGAATTATACTGCTGTCCTTGCAGCTTGTAGACGTACATCTTTTTCATTGCAAAAATTACCAGTATCAGCACATGACTGCCAATGGCATATCTAGCCGTAAATAAAGTGTACGCAAATGTATCAGAGGAGTCTGGGTGGCGGATACCCCAATACTACCGGGGAGGGTCTTTCAGGCATCTCACTGGATTTTTTAAAATATAAAATACATACCAAATACCCACTAGGAGCCACGAATGACCATGGTCATTCGTGGCTCCTAGTGGGTATTTGGTATGTATTTTAATGGCGATTCTTACGTTTATTTCAAGGGAAACATAAACAAAAATCCCTATCTTTTAAAAAAAATTGTTGCGATGTGTACGCAATTGCGTTTTTGCGTACGGGTTGCTACGCCTATGACTGTACTTATTGGTAATAACGGTTAATGAATTACGGAACCGGAGATCAGAGGGACCGCCAGTGGTACGGATGAGTGTTAACAAATTATAGGAAAACACTCACAGTGTTTAACTTCTCACCCTGCACAGTCAAGTACCGTTACACAGCCTTTGTCGGCATCCAACATCGTCAACGTGACCATCAACACTGTCATTTGATTATTTGTTTTGATTAAAAAAAATGAAATAATGTATTTGATGAGAAATTTGGGGTTCGTTTGAAAATAATATTTTGATAAAATTTATCGATTTCTTTTATCAATGGTGAAGCTACGCTATTTTCAAAATTACACATTTTAAGACTGATAAAAAGAATGTCGTTCATGATTGCAGAGGAGACATAGAAGTCATGGGTAATAGAGAGGGTCTTTTTATGAAATGCCATAGAAAACACAAATGAAGAAAACAGAAAATGCCATCATCAGAACTTTCTTCTTTTCTGTTAGATTTTGAAAGCTCTCTTTGCCAAGAACTTGATTCCATACATACATATCGGCAAAACCTATGCGGACACAAATATCGACTTACCATGCTTTTTGCCTTCAAATTTTCCTAGATGACAAAAAGGATGAGAACAGTTCAGAGTCAGCCGTTTCTTATTTTCTCTCATTTATTTCGAAAACTTTTTCTTCGCCTATATTAAGGGTTACTTGTGAATGGGTTAACCGTCGATCTAGAGTAAGAGAAAGTTTTGGGAATAATTTCAAGTACCTTGACTTTTGCGAGGGAAATCGGAAGACAAAAATGCCATCAATTTGATGTTTAAAATACGGACCCCGTCGCCCCGCGCCCCGAATGAAAGCCCACAAAACCCCTAACCAATATTGCCGTCCCAAATGAAGAGGAAATTGAAAATTCTTCAACTATTATTATGTTAATTCCTCTCCAAATTCGAACACTTTTACTCATTTGTGACCCGCCATCCATAAACGGACATTCTCTGTAGACCACGACAGGGCTGCTCACAGAGCACATCAGAATTTACCCATTTCCAGATGGCAAATTTTGTAGACTTATTTACATTCATAGATGTTTCAGGCGACCAACTTCAAGTGAATGAAATATTACATATTTTATCTTTTGTGGTTGAAACCTAAAGGACATTGAAGGAACTGCTCGTCGCAATATTTTCATGAGCATTTCTAGTTGTACAATCGATTCACTATTAAACGAGAATGATTTCCGTTGAAATGGTTTATCAAAACAACCAAACATTTTCTCGTTTAACTTTGAACGAATTATAGCACTGTCACGGTGGATAATCACGTGATACAATATTTTCAGAAAATCTTTAATAATTTTGTAAATACTGGACCGATTTGAATTCGGTTTGAAGCAGAGAATGTGGACATACGTCACGCATTAGACGGACGTGGTTGATTTTTGAAAAATCAACTGATTAAAGTTATTGAAGATAAACCAAAATTTTGGTTTATCTCCATTAACTTTTTTATCAGTTGATTTTTCAAAAATCCAACACGTCCAGCTTATTCCTGGCATTTTCCCACATTCTCTGCTTCAAATCGAATTCAAATTGGTCAAATATTAAAAAAGATATTGAAGATTATAGGAAATTCTGAGTCACGCGATTATACACCGTGACTGTGCTGTATTTGGTTGAGGAGTGGCAGATGCCAGCAGTTATGGTACTACATATGTGCATATGATAACTATGTAAATCAAAATATGGAAATATTCTGGTAAAAAGAGAAAATGGAGTTGATCATCTCTTTCTTCTTTTGACTCAATGGTTCCAATAAACCATTGAAATTCGTCGTGATGTACTACATAAAAAGATGCTCGGATAAGCTCTTAGATTTCAGTGATCATCTTGCTCATCATGATGGCAATCACAAAAATAGTTGCACCCCCTTGAGAGACGCCTTGTCCCAGAACTAGAAGAATGACAACTTGCGTAAGATTGGGACTCTTCAAACTTTCATGGGTATGTCCATATTGTGTTGGTCGATCTTTTGAATTCTAACAGACGCCCTTCAAAGTGAAATGGCGATGGGTTTCGCTTAAAATAAACATTCCGACATTCAAATGAGGGCGTTATGGAGAAATGATTGCCCATTCATGATGCCTTCTTAACTCATCAAAGCGCTAGAAATACCGAGGGAGGGTACTATAAATTTGGAAAAGTGGACCTCATCGTTAAACATATTTCTAGGACTGACACCAAAGATAAAGAGGTCACAAAATACAAAGCAAGTACATGTATGTCCTTACATGTAGGACTTTGTATTTTCTGACATAGAAAAAACTGAGGAAAAGAGAAAATGCTGGTTTCTTTACCAGAGCTACCAAGTCCTGGTATTGTTTGCACATGGTGATCCCACCTGAACAGACAGAAGAGTAGTCTCTTGAGTAATATATATAGAAGGGAAATATATATAATATATAAAAAATAGATCGTATGCTTTTTGTTTTCATTAGAATCATATTCTACACAATTCATATGAGTAACAAAGAATGATATTCTTTGAAACCCAAAGAGCATACAAGTAAATGTGTTTCACTTTTACCGTACATGATGATCATACTCATTACTTTTTCAACAGCACTGGATGCATTAATGACGAAGAACTTTGTATCTTAGTCTTTTTATCATCATGGTAAGCATTTACATCATCATTAACATTTCGTCTTTTTTTTATTTTTCGAAATAATATTATGTTTGTCAGATTAAAATCGTCTTCTTAGAAAGCATTCATAAAATATAGGCGGACAATCTAGGAACGTAATTATTTCGCTGCTTTTCGTCGAAAACCACATAACTTCAGCTTTAAACAAGCTGCAGTTACGAGGTTTTCAAAGGAGAGCGACGATCTGGCAATCACAAATTTTAGTCAGACTACGTCCACGAGGAATGTACTGTTCACGTGACATTAGTTAAAACGTAAATCCAGAGAAAAAACGTTTGCATGAAAAATCCAGAAAATAATTCCTTTCTAGAATTAACTAACTCACAGGCCGGGCAATATGCAACAAATGCTGCTAGATTAGGAGAAAATGCTGGCTTATATACTGTATTAGAGAAAATCGCCTCAAAAGTTGATCTTCTTTTAAATCTTTAAAGATCACAAGCCTATTTGCTTAAATACCCCAAATAAGTTTGCTTAAGACTTTAGAGAAAATACGGAGTTAAGTTATGCGAAGTGATTCAAGATTTAATAAATACTTGTTTAATATGTGATCAAGTTAAGCTACCCTTTGCCTGTAAAATGCAGCATTTGCGAAAAAATTCTTTTTTAGTACATGATATGCACTCGTAAGATAAGATGGAGTCAATTGCAATGTACATGTACTATTGACAATAGTAAAAGTCTCAACATTTGAATGGTACCATATTCGTGCAAACCAAAAATGCATTTGGTGTATACGGGTCAGAATATAGAAAAAGAGAACATGTCTTCAATCGAAAACATGCATCTTTAAAAGCAAGATTCAACCAGAATATATTTCAAGCATGCATATGTTACAGAAAAAATCGTCATAGTATTATGAAGATATCATGTACCCATCAAACAAGATGTTTTAACTATGTGATTTGATATCATCTTTTACAATTGTGACTAGATCTATGTACTCTGTATACGTCGAATAAAATTTTGTTCTGTTCTTCATCGTTCATTCACACCAACTAACACCAAAAACTTATTCTGTGATAGAAATAGATAAAATTATAAACAAAACCCTAAAAATGAATTGAAAAGTCTAATGTCATCTAGACCCAGTGTTATGGATTAAATGGCCAAGTGTTTGGTAAATCCGATATCAAATTTATTAAGCATCTTATTTAAAAGATAAAGCTATTTAATTTTTTATCCTCCTAAATACTGAAACAATGTTTTCTTTAGTTCTACATGTATGTTTGTTCAGTTTTAAAGCCTATTTTAGGGACCACGAAGATATAAAAAGCGAGAGAGCCGAGTTTACACAAAGATCATAGTAGTTGTATCATGTCAATGGCTTTGCCAAGGCTCTTCCCAACTCTGGTTGTAAGGACTCTATGCAGAGTACGCTTTGACACGCACATGAAAAAAGACATTTACACCATCTTTACTTTCTACATCATGGTTTCTACCATTTCAAATGAGACAGGATCTGGAAAAACGTCCCTTAAGGCTTTTGAGCCCAACATAGATCCAGATCAGCCTGTGCATACGCACAGTCTGATCAGGATCTATGTTGTTCTCTAATAGGTTCTTCGTTACCTGAAGTAACTTAAAGAGAGCAGCATGGATGCACATTGGACTGCATTTGACAACAGAATGATCTTGAAAATCAATTTGTAAAAATGCTAGATAAGGGACGTTTTCCAGATCCTGACTCATTAATAGGCCTACATGAATTTATGGTGCGTCGTGTATGACATGGTTTGCGACAGCATCCGATTCAGACCAGTCTCTGCTGGTGGAATTGCACGTGCTATAGGGTTATAGATTATAGAAATACTTCAATGATTATGATGAATGAAATAAAGAATAAAATGGGTCTACTGGACGTCAGACAAAAAAAGTTTTGCCGGAAGTGCGTTTTGCACACCCATAATATGTACCAGGGTCTGCCTTTCAGTAGAATTGCATTAAAAGCTTCATTTCTGTTCCACGAACAAATACATCATACGAAAAGAAGGACATCAAATTTCAACCGGAACTAATTTTGGAAGCACCATCCATTGTGGTAAATCTTTATAGATCTTTCAGCTCTCATACGTAACAAAATCTAGATAAATAGTGGAAAACCGATGGTATATGATCTATCTAATCGATTAGCCTCTCAACTTTCCAAAATGATTAAAGCCTTCTGGTCTGTACGAAATTGAAATAAAATGAAGATCTTTAATTTCATTACTTCCTCATCAAGAAATAATTCGACCATTTCGGAAAGCATCATACATGTATAACATTATCGGTCTGAACATGCTTGCAATGTAATGTTATCTTTTTTCTATGCAATATGAATTGCTTAATCTAGCATGCCTAACTAAATTCATTTAACCCTTTCCCAAACAAGACCTGGTTTTGACATCCCTAATAGAACAGGCTTGGGAAAACATTGAAACAAAAGGAGACACTGCTGATAACCAGCAGTTTCTCCTTTTGTCTCAATATTTTCTGTGGCATATTTTACACAAATCATGTAATTATAATCATCATTTTTGTTGTCTGCAGCAACTTTCAAATCGGATCACCCTAAACTTTTGTCGTTTGGGAAAGTTAACTGCACCATCATAGAAACATGGCTGAATGGGAGCCATCCAATGCTCCGACACAGCCTTCTTCACAAAGACGGAGAGACGGACTAACGGCATCTTCGCAAGCCAAGGATTCTACTTCCACTTTGTTCCGTAAGGAACAAAGTGGAGGTAGAACCCCTACTTGGCTTGCGAAGATGGACTAACGGGAATATTACGTAGTTCTGGTAAATCCCTGTATGGATACATTTGAGTCGAGTTCCAGAAAATTGTCTTCATAGTATTTATGAACATCATGTAACCGGTGGTGCGGTCTTTAGAGCGAGATTTCTTTAGATATCTCGAGATTACTTAAGATATTTTAACATTAAGCGTTCTTTAGATCAAGATTTTTTAGTCGCTCAATGGGGGGCGCCATTATTCTTTACTTCATTCGGAACCCTCTGTCAACTCTGTAGAAACGATATAAAGAAAATCGACCGAGTGGTTCCGAACGCTCCATAAATTATAAACCGCGGTGTTCCGAATGCTCCATATTTTATACAAATGACGTCATGATGACGTCATTTGTATAAAGTATGGAACATTCGGAACAACTCGGTTAAATCTCGGTCTTAAAACGCTTTATCTAAAACATCTCAAGAAATCTTACAATATCTCGGTCTAAAGAACGCACCTCAGATCTACCTGCACCAGCATTCTGTCTGATTATGGTCCATACTGTATGTTCTTGCAATTGTCACATGTTATGAAGAAGCCACAACAAAGATTCATGGATTCTGATCGGACTTCGTGTACATACAGACTGATCTGGATCTATTTTAGTCTCAAAAGCCACGAGACGAACTTTTTTCCAAGATCCCATCACATTTGTATTGACGGGGGTTCAAACAAAACGATTATTCGAAAAAAGGCCTGTACCATTTGATACAAACAATTCGACGTGGTTTATTTCAAAATCATTGTATGTGCATATTAGATGGTACACACTTACAACACTTTTGTACAAAGTCGTCGTTTTATCTTCGTATCATGGACCATTGAAAGATGATGCGTTAATAGTGAAGAGATTTGTGTGTAATAAGGGATAATAAGGATTAACACTTTCTCGAACGATGAAAAATTAGATTGTTCAAATTTGAAAGCTTCACAGACAACAAAATGGATGTTGATAAAGAAATAATTTGTAGGCCCCTATACATTACGGTGCAGAAAATTTTGAGACAAAAGGAGAAAATGCTGTGTTCCAGCATTTTCTCCTTTTGTCGCAATATTTTCCAAAACCAATTAGGGAAGTGAAGTCCAAAACTTGTTTGGGAAAGGATTAAACCAATGTTTGATCAACTGGTCAAAATGAACAGCCAAATCCGGCGAGAAATTGAGATCATTACACGTATTTACTATTAAATTAAGACTTTTAAATCTCTCTTCAAAATTGGATTTGAAATCTAGGGATGTACATCCATCTAGGTGTGTGCTTGGATTAATTACATTTGTTAGAGAGTTTTCTGTTTTAAGCTATCTTGTTCATTTGTTACAATGTTTGGAAAACTAGGATGATTAAGCATCTTTTTGGTTCCTATTGTTTTATATAAATGTATGTAAAATTAAAGATTCTGAAAGGTTATTTTAAGACAGCAAGCATTATAAGCCAGGATATGGAAAAGGCCTTTAAGGAAGCCCACCCTTAATGAGATTCGCATGACGTCGGAATTTTTCGGTCGCGATCGTTTTAACATTTGGCTGTGGAACTCTCCGCCGCCGTATGTTTAAGATAGGTTCGGATACGTAACGACGCCACTCGAAAAAAAGCCGATCTTTTATGAATATCAAAATGACGAAATTACGGGTATTCTACCTTAAAGCATTTGAGACCACCGTGGTTCTAGATCGGTCTTTGCCTGATTGCAGTCTGAACAAGGCCCATGTTGTTGTCTGACAATTAACTGTATGTCACTGAGAACCTGTAAGAGAACATGGATCTTGATCAGAATCTTAGTTTAAACAGGTCTGATTTGTATCCGTGTTGGTTTCAAATGGAATTATGACCCTTTGGCAGATCCTCACCCATAGTAAAGAATTTAATTGTAAATCCGAGGCGAATCATTTGCAAACAATGGCGAACTCTTAAAAGATAGGAAACTAGCTAGACATTGTTTGAACCATTTTTTCAAAGATATGAAACATTTCTAAAAAGCACATGAAGTTGACTTCTTTTATCTGAAAATTCTTTTTGATAACATTCATTTTATGTTTAAAAATGTCCAAAGGGGTGGGGGTAGGGGTCGTGATCAGTTGCAATGGGATAAGGGAATCCATATGTTTAAGGTCCTTTTGTTTAATTTAGTTCCGCTATACATTATCATTCGTTTTTTTTTGTTTTTTTAAGTCCATATCCTGTTTCAACAGTGTTTATAAATTACACCCAAACCAAAGTGTGTAAGAATATTTTTCTTTTTACAAAAATACCCCGCAAACTTTTTAAAGAAAACATATACACACGCATATTTCTGAAAAAAAAAATTACTTCGAATCGAAAAAAGTTTTAAAAGTTTCCTTTATTCGTTCAAGTAATAAATTCCTAAAAGTGAACATCTATGCACGCTTTCTATTATTATCTTTCTGATGATCGTTTAAAAATTTGAGTAAAGTATGACATATGATAATTTTTGAAAACAATGCGTTTAAATTCTAAAAGTTGACTACTTCCGAAACACTGTCAGACTCCAGCGTAATGGCGAGTTTTCCTTTAATGGGTGAAAATAGGCTAAAATGGCTAGTTAACGGTGACAAATAATAAACAGTGGTTCGGTGTATGGTTTCAGACGACAATTTTTCAGCCTCCCACCGGATAGGCGAAACGAGTAGGCCTGCCTCTTTTACCCTTCACCAAAATACACAATATAAGGCCTATAGGCTTGTCCAAATTCAAAGATGATACAGACGACAATTTATATTATGATAAAATTTAGAAAATGTATGGGCAGTAGTTTAGAAACATTGACGGAATAGAAGAAAATGCTGGGTACCAGCATTTTCTTCTATTCCCTCAATGTTTTTTTTTAAAGCTTTCCATATTGGGAATATCAAAACCGCCATTTTTGTGGGAAGGATAACTCAGCCTCATTAATTCATTATTGATCGTGAAGCATCCTCTGTCAGCCAGTTGTATCTTCTCCCAACCCCAATAACGCACTCTGATTGGATGATAGCGCATCACAGGGGCCGACCCGATTGTTTATTCTTCCATACTTAGCAGCTTAACTATGGCTGCGATCTATCAAAATCGTAGTACTACATTTTGAGGACATAAGCTCGGTTTTACTGAGTTAAAGTAGGGTGCCAGCCTAGATTACCATTCCATCTTTATAAATTTCCTATTTAATTATGCTTTTTTATGTACGTTTCGGCCTACGCGAAGTCAAACTGATACCCAGTTTTGCTTTTATTAGCACAGGTGTGCAAACAGAAAAATCCAATTAGCGCCCTCGAAAACAATTTGGGCGATAAGTGCGCGTGACGTCACGTTGGAAAACGGAAGAAGTTTCGCTTCATTGTAAACAGAAAGTTAACCGACGACTGCCGCGATTTTTCTTCATTTTTCTACATATTCGCTCGAAATCATGCCAAGAGGAGACAGGGGAGGAACATGTAAAGGCATAGGATCACGTTGTGTAGCTGCTAATTGTGGAAACACGCATTTTCATGGGGTTTCGCTGCATACTTTCCCGAGGGACCCGGCTCTAAGAAAGAAATGGAAATTTGTGTGTATTATGGATTAATGTAGGGATTATATATAGTATAGTTTGAAATATTAAGACAAAAGGAAAAAATGCTGATTAGCATTTTCCTCTTTTTGTCTCAATTTTTGTCAATTTATATCTGATAGGAACGTCAAAACCAGGTCTTGTTTGGGAAAGGGTTAAATAATAATGTGGTCGAAACCAGCAGAAATGTTTTTTCCATCTGGAGAATTTGATCATATTAACCCTTTCTAATCAAACCTTGGCTTCTAGATATTAGAACTGAAACTAGATCTAGATTTATTGCGAGAAAAGAAGAAAAATCTATAAGATCAACATATTTCTGACAGGAGTAATAGCATTCATAATCTGCAGTTGTGTTGATGTTTGAACAAACAAGAAATTCGGTCTTTTGGAAAAGTTAAAATCTAGATCTGTTTTTGGAAATAAATGACACATAAAACCTTCCCCAATGAAGGCATGCCTTTGACGTCCTTAAGAAATTAAGTCTAAGAAAACATTAAGGGGAAAAGAGAAAATATTGGTTTACGGATTTTTCTCATTTTCTCTCAGTAATTTCTTAGTCAAAAGTCCATTTTCAATAAGATCTTAATCTCATTCATTTTGTCGTCTGCATCATCTTGTAACTTGGTAAAGTCTACAAAGTTGTTAATTTGTAAAATGGTTAAGATTGTTTGTGCGAGTTTAATTTCAAACTATCCATTTTCTATTAAAATTAAACAATGTAAACATTTCGAAGGCAGCTATATTTTAGTACATAATTATTCTATAACAATGATTTTGGGTACGAATGAATTATGGTACGAAATCGGTTCGTAAATAAACGCGTTTTCATTCACGGAGAGTATTTTTTGTAATATATACAAATTGCAAATGATTTTAAATGTTTTACTTCGGGCATTAATGCAATCTTGCATAGAAATTATATACCATTCATTGTTATGAAGTCTCCTTTCGTCGTCGCTTATTTCATCACCATCGCTCTCGTCACTGTTTGATGCATCGGACAGTAACGGCTCAAATTGGTAAGGACGTATCTGCTCAAATAGGTCTGTCCCAGCTCCCTGATCAAGATCCGAGTTTTGCCCTAGAGATCCGAATGGGGACGAAGCACAAGAAAGTGACAATTCACAGCTTGAATCAGAGATGTTTCCTTCTTTCTCCATTATGCTATACAGGCAATCTACTCGCTCCGATCAAAGAGTGACGTCACCGGCCTTATCAAGAGATAACAGGTTTTATCGCTGAAGCGCACAGTTGCCCAGGTGTAAATTTGTAGTTAAACCCCTAATTACACAAAAACTACAAACACAAGCGGATTAAGACGCTTGGCTATTTTATGTGTATACAAAGGTTTATAAGAATGACAAAAAAATGGAAAAATAATTTCTAGGCTGGCACCTTACTTTAAGCCGTATTTCTTAGGCTGTCTTAATTCTCTATAGACTTTATACTGATAGTTTTGGATCAGGGAAAAGAGCCGAGATCTTCTTAGCGGCTTAGCATTAGGCAAAAAGCTACAAATATTTAATAAGGACACAGTTTAATGGTTTCAATCGGTACGGTTTTTATAGTGTACGGATTAATGCAATCAGATTAAGAAAGCACGAGATAAGGAAGAAAATCCTGCACGTGCCCAAATTAGGTAAGTAATTACACTATATCTTATCTCTTTTACCATATTTGGTAGGGATTTTCGTTAAAGACAATTAAATGGAATCATGGTATTTAAGCGTTCGTATTACATATTTCTTAGACATTTAGAATTTTCAGAAATGTCATCGCTAATAGAAAATGGTTAAGCTAACAACCAGAATATAAATACTTGATATATTAATAAATAGATGATGCCGATAGCATTCTCTTCTTTACTCTCAAAGTTTTCCGTGTCAATACATATACATCAACATTTGTAACTGAACATTTACTTCGTCGTCTTTTATTCCTTTCCATCTGAACCGATGTAAAATTTTGTCCTCTGGGAAAGTATAAGTCATACTTAACTAGATAAGTTGTTAAGAGATATTCTTACTGCTATGCCAAAATTTGCACAAATCCAAACTTCAACTTGAAATAAACAAACGATTTCGGCTTTTAATATCTGGTTCGTTTTAAACTAGCAATATAGAAAATTGTATATATTCTACAGTTTTCTTTGAATTGAAGATTTACAAGTATTAGATAAAAGGTTCTAGATAAAACACCGGACCCGTTATGTCACTGATAGGAAATAGACAACGTGAAATAAGGAATCAGCTAGCAAAAGGAAGTACTCATTGGAGAAAACGGTATCACACAAACAATCAGGTGTTTATTCTTTAATTAAACGCGGAAACAAAAATTGAAATAATACCATTGGTCTTTATCGTTTTGAACTGAAAAAGGCGAGGAAATGCAATCTCAAAGATTCAGAGTAACCATCTATAACCGATTTGAAATGCCAAAAGCATAAACATAGCAAATTCAATTTCAGGACAATCACATTTCATAATTGATACAGATTAGTTATCTTTCTTAATCCTTACGATTACATTTTTGCTTTTAAAGTACATGTAATTGACTCCACATATTGAAAATAAATTGATTTACAAATTCAAATCCGATTTCATTAACAACTTTTAAGACTTCTGTAAAAGCGATTACAAGATGATCAGCAAAGTAAACACATTAGAAGCTTAACAGACCACACAAATTATGATCCTCCAAGTTGAACCCCAACAGATTCGTCAACATGCCGTAGTTATAGCCCAGTCACAATAATATAATCATGTAACATTTTTTCTTTTACAAATTTAGCCTTTGCTAATAAATGAGCATGCTTAAACATTTTTTGATAAAATTTTGCATGAGTTGGTTCGAATCTTGCAGGTGTGAGAAACCTGCAAGATTCGAAACATCACATGCAAAAATACATTAGTTTGGGATTCGATATTGCGTTGTTTACATAGGTGGACTTTGTAAACATATGTCTTGATATCATGACTGGTCTATGGTTTATTATCTTAAATAATTAAAAAAAAAATACATTTGAATAATTCGAAAAAAAAACATAGAAATAACAAAGTTTCGCTATAAATGAAATATAGAAAATTGGATTATTTCTGCTACATTTAGAATTTAACATTCATTCGTGTTAGTTTTCCAAGGCTATGCCATGAGAATATCATTAAGAATTTTCTCATCAAATCCAATTTCACATTTAGAATTATTTTGGTATGAAAAGTTAAATGTACCATGAACAAATAAGAGTTATTGTCATTCCATTTACAGAAATCTTTACTTTACTTCTTATTACATCTATCACTGTCCAACATAAATAAACAAATTTCTGCAAATCTGGAATTGTACTCACGTTTTTTTACCATTTCAAAAGTTCAAGTTATCAAACTTTTTTCAGTATTGAAATCAAGCGAAAAATAAATACATGCATATGAACATAAATAAAAAATAAAATAAATGAATAAATAAAAAAAAAAAAGAAAAAAAAAACCCTAAAATTAAGCATAAGTCCATGCGTAGACCTTGTTTTCAATCTTGAAATATGCCTTGGAATATATGTACACCGTTTTTGATGCCCATGTTCATAGAATAAAAATTCAAAAAACTACTAACACATTTGGGATCTACCAAAGAGGAAATAATTGGAATAGAAAATGTCCAATCTGTCTGTTTATATTTTGTCTTGTCCATGTTCAAAAAACAATGAGTAGTTCGGTTACAAATGGTACGTATATATATACATATGAAATATGAATAACTAAATTTCATATTAGGTATTGTAAAAACAACTAGATATCTAAAACTCTCGAAAATCAATGTTTTCTTTTTCAACGAAACTTTACACAAAAATCGAAGGGTAAATGTAAAGCTGGAAACCGTAGGTGACGATGTGCTGATTTTCCACAAATGACCGCTTCACAATGGCCGAAGTCCACTACCCTACTGAGCTGGACATCGTATCATTATCACGGACGCTGGTCACTCCATCCACCACCAGGTCTTCGTCCTTTAACCCTCTCCCAAACAAGACCTAGTTTTAACGTCCATAATATAAAAGGATTGAGAAAACATTGAGATAAAAGAAGAAAATGCTGGTAATCAGCATTTTCTCCTTTTGTCTCAATATTTTCTGGACTATAATTTGAACAAATCTTGCCTTTACCAACACCCATTTTGTCGCCTGTGGAAGCTTTCATTTTGGAACAGTCCTCGTTTTCGTCGTTTGGGAAAGGGTTGATATACAAAAAAAGATTTGTGATCTGTAAATAGGGACCTTTTGGCATTTGAGACTAACGTTGATCCAGATCGACCTGTGCATGAACTTCAAGTACGTCATGTAAATCATTAAAAGAAATATGGGGACCATGCTGACCAAAGTATATTTGGATGAAAACTGATCTAGAATCGTGTTGGTTATGTCCATTTTCCAGATCCCGGTTCATAATGCACCTACAAATATCCGAAGTAAGAAATAGTATGAACTAGTATTCTAAATATCACTTCTAGTAATAACTGTAAGTGCCACTCCTGTTCCAAGACAATAAGTGCCACTCCTGTTCCAAGACAAAAAAATATGGTCAGCTTTGGGTGTACACAGTTCGTCGCACAAATTTAATTGCACTGTATGACAGAAGCAGCGATGACGTTCCCAAGCCTTTAATCATATATATGTAGTAATGTAATGCGTTTATGTATTCGTTGACTATGTACTTGGTACTTGTCAGATTGAATTCATAGCCAACCACGAAAATGGGACCATGACCATTTCGATTTTGACAAATTTCCAACACACGGAATTCTATATGTCTGACAAGGGATTCTGTGTTGTGTACAAGTCTACAAAGTCACTCTTTTACCAGAACTCATTTTGGGGACTATGATCATAAGGTATTACATCCTTCAATAGATTGCCTACAAAGCACGTCGTGCAACTTCGGTTGTCGTCCATGGCGACGGAAATTGGCGATAGAATATTCTGGTCAATTTCAGATGTCATCCGTGACAACAAAAATTGACAAGGGATACACTCGTCAATTTCCGTTACAATGTATGAAGCTCGAAGTTTACACGAAGTGTTTTGTATCTAATGATGGATGGAATACCTTAAAGCAAATTCATCGTAGACTGTCATGCTTATAGTAATTCTGTTCCTAAGAAATTGGTCGTTTTGGTTCAATAACAAACCCGACCCAGTGTCCTAAAAATCGAGTCACAACACTTCAATTAGAACGTGACAATCATGAGATATTCTAGCGGTTCATGAATATTGTTCTTTTCACTTCTTGGTCTGATCTTTCGTCTTGCGAGCATGACCCTTTGCCCGTTTTCTGGTCACTTAGTCGAAAATGTGGACAAAGATCAGCCTGCACGTCCGTACAGTCTGATCTTTGACCACAATTTCGCCAAACATTTTCTGGTTTCCACTTTAAATATGGTGATAAGCGGATAATTTGTAAGTTTAATTAATTTGTAATTGGCATTGTCTCAATAAAAAAAACTTGTTCGATTCATTCGTGATTTTTGTTCCATCTGAGTAAGAGAAAATCTTAATATAAAAACAAAAATGAAGTAACTCCTTATAAATAATTATCGATTTACAACAGTTTCGCGCGTATTATCCAAAAATGGGTGAAAATCGAAAGAAAAATGCCCGCCGGGGATTTTAATAACGGTGGGCTAGTGACCAATACTATCTATTTCACCGCCATTCAAAAGGTACTCAAAAACGAGAAAAAAACATCTTGAATTTAAAATATCGCAGTGGGTGTGCGTGTTTGAAGAGACGAGATGAATTTATGGTGAAAAATGGGAAGATTTGTTTGAATATAGACTAAATACATAAAAAATATTCAGAAATTTGGAGCGGCTTTCGGCTCATTAGATTGATACCCGAGTCGGGTCAGTGAAGAGGATAAATTACGAAATAATTGTGACAAAAGAAGAAAATGGTGTCGTCCAATGGTATGTAGTCGTTATGTTGTTTATATTATCATATTTAAGCCATTTAAGCGCTTTAAAGTGTTTGTAGTTCATTTAACATTTGAGTCGGGATCTGGAAATAGGCAGCTTGTGGCATTTGAGACCGCCATGGATCCAGATCAGCATCTACCTCAGTGAATGCAGTCCGATTATGATCTATATGATCTATACTGATCCTCGGCGTAGATGTCTACATGGTGGATTTGCCGAATATCACCATTGAAGTTGAAGACACGGATACCCAAGAAGCTAGTTAAGAACAAAATTGAATTGACTTGCTGATCTGGATCCGCGCTGTTCTTTAAGAATGCCTTAAAGGACCCCATTTTCCGGACCCTGGCCCACTTCTTCTCAAAGTGCTGATCTATAGGCATGATTTGGGTTCTCACAACATAGAATTTGAACACTGATAATGCCATTTTATATTTATAAAGCTTAGATATTGTCCATTTTTCTCTACTGTTAAGGCCCCAGGTTCAATCTGTGGTGGTGGCAAATATCCTTTCAGACAAAATCGTCTCCCTCCCACCATTGCGGAAGATCCATGATTTTTGTGGAGGGGGGTTCGATTGTGCTTGAATTTCTGCATGGAAATAACAAGAATCAGGCTAAAAAGGGTGTCGTTTAAACCCCGACCCCCTCTGGATTCGCCACTACGTGACCAATGGTTTGAAATCATAAACCTATGTGGGCAGCTGGAGGCTCGGTAAGGATGTTGTGGTAGTAAGCCACTTGTGTGAGAAACGACAGGAATCCATGGTTAGGTACTCCAGCCGCGCAATATGACCATAGCAGTTGAAAACGGCGTTAAACCCAATAAATCAAACCATTTACAGTAGTTATGAATCCATTCTAACACAAGGCCTGGTTTAGACTTCCCCAACGGAGAAGACTTGGGAAAACGTTGAGTCATACGAAGAATATGCGGATAACCATCATTGCCTACTTCTGTCTAAACATTCTATGTGCTATAAAAGGGTTTGGTGGTTCAAAGATTTGTTAAGCAGTGGGTATAGCTTGTTGGTATAGAAACCTGAGGGGAGAGAAGAAATTGTTGACAACCGGTACAGCGGTGGATCCAGGGTTTCTGTAAAGGGGGTCAAATATAGAAATAGGGGGTTCGTTTTCCTAGTATCACACAATTTTGACTGAATTTCTGCATGAAAATGAAATAATCAGGCTACATATATAGGGGGTTCGTTTGAACCCACCGAACTTCCTCACCTGGATCCGCCGCTGTGCTATTTCCTCCGTTCTTTGAAGGGATCCCTTTCCTATGAATTGTATACTTTTCTGTCCAATGATATTTCTTTTATCTTCTGCAATGCCCGTGACTTTGGTGCAGCTCTTATTTTTCGTCGTTGTGGAGAGGGATAATGAATCAGCTGAGTGTATGAGAGTGAGAAGTGTTACCTCATCTCTCAGGTGTTTCAATTTATTTTGAAATATAGACGTCCTACTGTTTGAAGTATAACACCTGTGTTATGTGGGTACATTATGTCTACTTAAATAGTGGATTCATTCAAAAATGAAATTGTAAAAAAAATATGCAAAAAGAAAGAGAACGAGAAATAATCCCATTGATGATTTTTACCATTACCAGGCGACAAAAATGTAGACTGGACCAAATTGAAACGGTTTACAGATAACAAAACAAAAGAATCTTCGATATTGCTGACGGATTTTTGATGCCAAAGGCGACCTCAAAATTCATAACGCGGCCATTACATACAAACGTTAAACTAGAAAATGACACCAACAACAATCAAAATGTTACAAAAATGGTTTGAATAATCCATCTGATTGTTCGTGCTCAAGAATTGACCTGTCGTACTTTGGTCCTTTCACCTTTTTGTCCGCCAATCAGTCTCAAATCAAACTCGCGGAATGCCACTAGAGATGGGTCGCGAAAACCGATGACAATTCGCTAATCCTTTGTTGATAGAATGGCAATTGACAGCAGATTAGACAGAGGTAATCCCCTTCACGTAATCCTCGCGTAATTCTATACTGTAAACATGAGCAATATGATATCCTTACAGGGTCAGTTTTATATTATTTGTGTGGTTACCGAAAAACTTTTGTAAATGCATAATTAGCTGGATGCATTTACATTGATTTTGTAATAGCCTATGCCTTTGATATCTCCATATTTTACATTTTTGAAATCATAGATTAATTGATCACATATCATATGCCTATCTTTTGTTCTGCCAATGAAGTATTTTCATATATTTTCCTGATCTAAGTTTAAATTTAATGTTTTACAGAAATGTCATTATGGAACATTGTTCCGTGCACATTGAAAATTCAGCGGATATAGGAGAGAGTGTTGTCTTAGTACATTTGTGAGAAAAACAGGAACACGTAATACATAATTAAACGAGTGCACTAACAACCGCAATTTCATTGAAAAAAAAATGACAACGATGGCATTAATTAAATTCAATTCAATCAATCGCCATGATAGCTTTCATTTACCATAAATAATGAAATAATGTACATAAAAAGTTTGTTTCCATCCACAATGATGACAAGGGTTAGACAGAGCAAGTTTGGTCCCATTAAGAGTACGTGTTAAATTAACTAAAACCCATCCACTACGATTTCGGCAAAATTGATTTTTGATTTCATCTGTAAACAATTCGAATGTCTACAAATGTTACCCTTTTCTTTGTATTTGCTAAATATTTTCAAGATTTCTCTTATTACAAACCAATGTTTCGTAACCGTCGGACCTAATTGATGACTTTGATAAACCTATTTTTTGTAATAATCCGACAGGTTTTAAAAGTATGTCATTTTGGGAGTAGGCTAACGTCTAATCATTGATGGTACATAGGTCTTACTGATATATGTTTTCATTCATGCAAGGGTCAATTTCTTCATTGCATTAAAAAGAAATTGCTTAGATGTGATACTTTTTTCACAAAACTTCCTCTTCTTTGCAATGACGTTAAATATTGAAAAATTCGGTCAATTTCTTCAATGTCTTCAATTTCACTCGAAGTATTTAGAACAAAGTTTTGTCAGATTGTAACGCCCACAAAATGTTGCGTTTCTTGCTAGATCTATCTCTCAGTATATGGCTTCATGCTTAAAGGGGTCCAAGTTGGTGGAGAACACTGGACAAGTAATTTTGGACAAAGGGCTGTTTGGTCATCGATCTAGAAGTGTTGGGGACATTGTTTACTTTACGATATAAGGCTATCTTAGGTCTGCACACACAGGCTTCTCGGACATGATTTGGGTGATAAGATGTCAACACCTTTACAAACATAGTCGTGTTTTAACAACGACAAAAAAGTCTAGCCATTAAAGTAGTCCTTTACGAGATTCACACGACGTCGGAATTATTCGGCCGACTTCGTAAGCATTCGGCGGCGGTGGAACGTTCCACCGCCGAATGTTAACGATGTCGCCCGAATAGGTTCGGATATGTAACAAATGTTTACAACATCGTATGAAAAACTCCGACGTCGTGTGAATCTCATTGGGATGAACTACCTTACTGATTTCGCAAATTGGGAAATGGTGAAAATCTTCCATTACAGCGCTACACTAAACGCGTGAAATAATCTTGTACTCGAAAGAATAAAGACGTCAATTTTACTTTTCGTATTTCATTGAATCTTGCGTTATCAATTTGTTTATAAACACTGGATTAGCCAATTATTGACTATTCAGTATGATTATAATATTCAGCTTTATAAGAATTGTCCGGTCAATTCTTTGCTGCGTGCAGTCTGCGTCGTGGTTGCGTCCACAAAAATCGTACGTTGCACGTGCGTGCATCGCACGATTAAAGACGCAGACCGCACGCAGGAGCACGTACGACCGGTTGTAAGAGAGGCTTTACATTTCTTTGGTAAAGACTTGTGTCTTTTTAATTCACTTATCGTAATCTATTATAATCCGATGTGATACCAAAAAAGATGGTATCACTGTAATGAGGACGACCCTTCCAAGACTTTTTGTCCGGGTTGTGTATTATTTTAACCTTGGGTATAAAAAGGCATGATAAAGAGTTATATTGGTGGTCTGTGTACATTTTAATTCAATTTGGGAAATGTATTAATTCTTTTTTTATTAAGTTAGATGGACACCATGGTCCCTACCACTATACTATGGGTGGGCTCTCTTAGTTGTCTCTCCAATTATTTCAGAGTGTCGGTTGTACTAATTTGGTGTCCAGTTTCCCCCATTATTTACAAATCACTTGTCATAAATGATAACTAATTACCGGGGCGACCAGTTTCAATATTGATGTTGCACCTCCATACTTGCACGTGACGTGTCTTTCCCGTTCGGCATTGTTCGGTTATTTACCGAGTCTGTTTACACTGTATCCGTCCACCAGAAAAATAAACCCATGGCGACCGGAAACGATTTCCACTCGCTTAAACATGGCTTTATTTGCTCTAGACCTGTTGTTTGTTTACTATTTCCGCTTAAAGGATGTACACATATTTTGGAAAGACTTATTTATTTAATTTATTCATTATCCGTGTGAAGCTGACAATAAAGTCTATGCCTATCAACACCTGCGTAATGACACATTAAACAATCTTCTTACGTCTTGTACATGTCGTAGATGAATCTCTCGAATGGCATGTGGGACTCTTTGGAATAGGGACATGCATTTACTCGTAAGAGCGTACCTGATAAAAGACCTTAATGTCCTCATTTTCATCAACGTTACTTGAATCGCCAGAAATATTTTAGGGGTGACACTATAATAAACAAACCTTTACCTTTTATTTTATTCATATGTGAAATAAAATTCATTCGATACATTGTTCATTGTTTCAATTGACATGTGAATGACAATTCTGATTCTGCAGAGATGAAAAAATGTACTTCTACAATTGCAACTCGCAATATCTTGAATGTATCTTGTTAAGCAATTCGTCATGATACAAGCAAATGGTGTAGCATATTGATAAGGTACATGTACTTGTCTGTCCAATCAGACCTTGTACACGATACTTGTCAGAGAGGTTGGAATATTCCGGGGATCATACCATCGCTTTTCTTCGAAAACCCCGTAAATGCAGCTTGTTTTAAGCTGCAGTTACGAGGTTTTCGAAGAAAAGCGATGATATGCTCACGACATGTAATTTGTAATTGCAATATTTTTGTCATGCAGTTCACATTCGTCTTTTTTTCTCTCAAAACTACTATGACATGTTATGAATGTACATAACTCTGTGTTGGCCATATTTGTATATATCGTCTAGGTTCGAGGGTTGTGTACATTTTCCACCCAGGGTTGACACAAGAAATCATGTTAAAGTGGACAAACACGCCAAATAAATCAAATAGTTCCGATCCTTACTTTCCATTATTAGACCGGGGAGACCGGGGCAAGATGATACACTTTTTCGAATTTTTCAAAATTCTCCTTCCATGGCTTGCTCTGCTGTTAAATTTAGGACAGAAAGGAAAATTTGGTTTCTTGACTATTATTTAGACCGAAATCCGCACTCATGAAATGTTTGCAACATATGGGATTTTGCGTTTGAAAAAGGCTGGTAAGATGTATCATCTTGCCCCGTGCTCGGGGCAAGATGATACAGGTGGTGGGGCAAGATGATGCAACGTCGTTTTACTATTAATAAAATACATTAACTTTGAGAAAAATACTACGAGGTTGTTCAGAATTTATAAAGGAGCATGTTTCATGTCAAAACAATAAAGAAACTAATCTATTTTAACGAAGATGTGGGAATAAGAAAGTAACCATGCCGTAAGGCGCCCTGGAATGTTTTTTTTTTTATTTTCGTGGCTTTATAAAGAAATGGTCTAAAAAATTTAAAACTCAGTATAATCAAGTCGGCAAATACTAGAAAAGATGCCAAATGGTTTACGTTTTCATTAGAATGGTCTCTTTCTGTCTGAATCAACTAACATTTGCAAGGATATAAATGGTTTCATAGTCAAAATATCTATCTATGGATAGGAAAAAAATGTTTTCAAAAATTATAATTATAATGATAAAACAAAAATAATAAAGAAAAGAGCGCACGTATTATGAATTCCACTATTAAAGTAAATTGATAGAATATAGCCTAGTAAATCTTTACTCTCTTGAAAATATTAATTGAATTAAATTCCTTTTAATACCATACATATAAAGCCACTCTTAACGAATTCTAAATATGAATGATCCTCGAATTCAAAAATTTGACAAATATGATATATACATCAGAATTACCAGCAGAACCACTCTGAAACAAATATATGACCACATTAAGTTCTAGGGGACTGTTTTTATGGGTTGAATACATCTTTTGCAAAACATGGCAGTCACCTGGACAAGATAGCAGTCTGTATCATCTTGCCCCGGTTATGCTGTATCATCTTGCCCCGTGACACCTCGTTACCTTTCAACTCATATCATTAAAAAACAAACAATATTTAGATGAAAATAAGACTGGTAAATAAATGTTGAAATGACATGTTCTAATCTTGAAAATATTTCAAAAAAAAATATTCTCGTATTCTAACGTTACAGAAGGAATTTAGTAAAAATGAAATAAATTACTAAAATACCCCGAAAAACGATATTTCTGTATTATTTCTGTATGTGTTGTTGTACTCCTGAGATATTTTTGCCAAATATAGATGACAAAAAGACGCTACAACATAGAATGTATATATGGCGTCATACATGGCGTCATATTGCTTAAAATTGCGCTGTATCATCTTGCCCCGTGTATCATCTTGCCCCGGTCTCCCCTAACCCTTTCATCGACTCGGAGATTATCCTTTCTGACATTTGACAAAACCATTTTTCTTTCACGAATGGATGTGAATCATCTAAACGAGAGAGCAGCTGTGGGCTCGGAATGGATATTGTGGTAGTACACTACTGGTGAATGAAATGCTAGGAATCCATGGTTAGATTTTCTTACCGCCGTATGGTCCGTTAGTTGAATACCGTAAGAAAACATTTCCGAAGTAAGGTCAATCTTAGAGCACTATAATACAAAAATGCTATCTTTATCAACATCCATTTTGTTGTCTGTTGTCTGAGGCAGCTTTCAAATTTGGACTGTGTCCTGTAAACCCATCATGTTTTGACGCGTCTTCTAAAGGTAGTCCATCCTTAATGAGATTTGCACGACGTCGGAATTATTCGGGCGACGTCGAAAACATTCGGATACGTAACGACGACGCTCGAAAAAAGCCGATATTTTATTAATCTCAAACTACGGGTATTCTACCTTAACTACGATGTGTTTTGGTTCCTGACAATCCCAAATGTGCTTTTTCCTAGACATACAATATCTCACGTAAGATTAAGATATCTCCATGTTTCCCGAACTACACAGTTTCCGCTGCTTCATAACCAGCTGAGATGCAGACCATAATATAAGTTTGACCGACAGCAGAAATAAAGGTTTGTTATAGCTAAGAAAATATTGATGCCAAAGGGGAATTTTCTGTTATCAAAATTTTCTTCTTTTGCCTCCATCTTTGCCCGAAATATGTCTAGTACTATGAACGTCAAAAACATACGTTGTTGAATTCATTAAAAATAATTTCTTCATAAAGCATTTTTAATTCGAAAATTCAGTGACTCCAAGGAACTTTTAAGGTAGTCCACCCCTAATGAGATTCCTGCGACGTCGGAACTATTCGGGCGACGTCGAAAACATTCGGTGGTGGAACTTTCCACTGCCGAATGTTTACGACTGCGCCCGAATAGCTTCGGATACGTAACGACGACGCTCGTAAAAATCCGATGTTGTAAGAAACTCAAAATGGCCACGTTACCATTGATTACGGTTATTCTACCTTAACTATATATTATTTAGAACCATGAAATAGAAACGTTGATGGGACGAATCTGATTTGATTTCTCTTTCTCGAAGCTCTTTATTCTAATTGACTAAAAAAAGTCACCCGAAACTATTTCGTGCTATTTCTTTATATGTATTTCGTTTTTATAGAACTGATATGCAAAAAAATATCGAACATAAATCCATAGAATGGTCTTGTACATTACTTTTATGTGTGATTTAGAAACTTGAAAAAATGTCATTTAAATGGTTTTAACGTCCATGTACATGAATGAATGAGACAGAAGTAAAATATAAAACAGGTTGATATTTGAAAAGGTTAAAAATCCCCCCATCTCTTTCCAGTCAAGCTACATGTATCTATAAATATTTATCCGCCATCAAAGCGAATATAATTTTAAAATTAAGTTTTAAAATGTACGTCTGGTATTATTTTAATCTTAGTTTAAAGAATAATAAAAACGATATAAACAAGAATAAATAAAACTATACTTTGTATTTTTCTTTTGTATTCTTAATTGAACTTAATGAAATTTTAAACAAAAATGAGTATTCCAGGAAATATTTCTAATAATTATTTTCCCTTTCTAGCAAAATTTCTAACACTATTTTTTGTTAATGCAGAATAGTACATAATTTATCTTTGATGTTCGGCGAATTTTAGCGAAACTCAGCAGGCAATCATTTGATTTTCTATTTTTCGTTTTATCTATCATCGCCAATCTTTTCTAGCTTGTATTTTTGATATCCCGATGCATGAAAGTACTTGTTTATTGTTTCTTTTGTCTTTCTTGCAAACAAACAGGACTCTTACTCACTTTGAACCGGTCTAGTTGTAAGATTGTAGGTGATTGTTGAATGAAACATTGTCATAGTTTGTACCAAACCGTAACCAAACCATAACGGGGTGGGGAAAGTGGGCGGAGCTTACCTACCTACCCGGCATACTGCGCATGCGTGAATGACACCGAACAATTGTATTTTAAGGAGGGGATTACCGAATGTAAACAGGCAACCACGTGTTAGGATTAACATAAACCTACAGATTTAGGACAGAAACGGTCAGTTTACTTGGTCAGTGTAAATCGCCAGTACTTGTTAGAAATCATAATCTCTTAAATACCATTTAGAGATTGCATTTTGGCTTTAAGTCGGACATCGTCAGTGAATCAGTGCTTTTCCTAATACGGGACTTTAATCTGTAATTTAAACAAATCTTCTAAGACAAACTTAAAACATCTTTAAGTGAGTCTAAAGAAGGATTTTAATTAAGAGTGAACTAACTAGATAGTACAGTGATATAAACGGATAATGCTGGACACTGAGAGCCGAGCCGGTACAAGCGACATCATGATGAGTTATATGTACAACCCCCAGCTGATCCAGACCCACATGGACGACGCGGATCATAAACATGACAATTCTAGTGAATCTTTGTCTCATCTTGATAAATCACCAGCAAGTAGCCCAGGTATAAATCAGACTTTTGTTCTCTTGCGAAAAAATAGCAGCATAAACATTAATCCGAGTCTTCTCTGATGTAAATACGCTCTTTGATATTTTGATTTTTCGCTATTTCGTAAATAGCGAAACATCAAAATATCAAAGAGCGTATTTACATCAGAGAAGACTCGGATTACATAAACATGCGGTACCAGTTTCGAAATTACAATTTTAAAGTCTTCTTTAATATTCATTTTATCGTTTTCAAAATTCAAATAACCAAATTTGACCATAGTGGAGAAAAAACAACACCATAAAAACGTTTTATATTTTTTTAGTGTTAATGATAACAAAAATACAAGCTATATTTCTTGGTGACAACAGATAAGTACCTGACTTAGCTAGGCAAATCTATATGGGAAAAATCATCTAAATAAATATTTACCGCCTTCAAATTATTTGGAGGCGTTTGGCAATAGTGATCCATCCGATGAACTTTCGCTTTGATGGAAAACAAATGATGTTTCTGCTATAAAACAATTCAATGTACATGCCGACAGACTCTTGGCATAACCTTTTATAATTGTTATATAATTTTTAATTTATAAGCACAGAAGCTAACATGCTTCATTCATGAATATCTTCAAACTCACACTATTTTGTGAGGGAGATTATAAGATTGTATGATCGAGATTATTTTGTTTGTAGTTCAGATTAATGATAAATCCTCATTAAATGCTCATCGGGTATTAATGTAATCTTCATTCTCTAGTAGTGGGCATTGATATAATATTGACTATCTACATGTGACTATCATAAGTGATATTTACGAAAAAAAAAAAAAAAAAAATACAAGGTCGCTTTCAACAAACCCCTCGTTTTGAGAGAAAAAAAAAAAAAAAAAAAAAAAAAAAAATGCAGCGAAAAATTTTGTGTGCGACGTTTGTTTTTATTGTAGTGGTATAACACATGATAATCAGAAATACAAATACTTGAAAAATTTATATCATTGTAAAATATGAAAAGTAAAATTTAATGAAATATCTTTTGAAACTAGAATCATTATATTAAATGAAGATACTACATGTAGATAGATTTATGTCTAAATGATTCTTTTTAGTTAATCTATATCAACCTTATTACTTTGTAAACGTTCGCTGTCTTTTATTTTATTTTGATTTGTTTATTGTAATTATTATCTTTATTTTTTTATATATCTTCCTTATATAATTCAAAACATCAAGTTGATGCATTGAAAAGGGTTCGATTAAACTTGGGAATTTGTTGAGAAGGGAAACGATATGAAAAAATGTGCCAAAATATGTAGCAAGAATGCTCTCGATATTTGAGAAATAGCGGCCACACCTTTGTCATTCTCACACCTACTTGATGAAGAGTGGTGTAAAAAAGGAGGTGTGAAAGTGTGTTTGTTTAAGACGTAATGTACACTGATTACTATATTTATTTAGGTGATACATTCATAATGTACATGATGAATGCATTCTATGTCAATCGAGAATGTCAATTAAGCAGTCCTTTTAGTTTATCAACTTTCTGAATAGGGAATATTCTATAGAAAAGCACAATTGCGAGCTCAAGGCAAATATGACGGAATTGTTGTGATTTGTTATTGACTTGAAAATTTTGCAGATATTTTGTTTTGTAATAAAACAAATGTATCGAAATGCATAGTAATGTCATTGAATCAAATAATTAAAGTCACAATTGCATTTTGCAGCTATACATTTTCCCATGCTTTCTAATGAATTTGGCACGAACAACAACCACAAATTGACATTTAAAAGGATTGTCCGATTCCAAACGTATTGCAGGCAACAAAACAAATCCGAATTTAAAAATATTAACTTTGATCGAGAGGAAAATATTGAGGAAAGGGAGAACACGCTGATGATCAGCATTTTCCTTTTTTATTGAATATTTACCAAAGCTTTAACAATTTGGTGCAATAAAAGGCGCCACTATTGAACGCCATTATTTTTCTAGTTTTCGACAACCATGAGTTTTAACTTCAGTTTATTTCTATTTCCAGATACGGGTATTGGTCTACAGGAGTCTCCCTACTCAAAACAGGACTACGTGAAGGCAGAGTACATCAAACCGGAATACTCATCACCACCAGAACACCACGTGACGCCACTCCATCACCCGGATATGACGTCAATGGCGTATCACCCCGTCAGCTCCAAGCCTAACCCCTACAGTGTAAATGGAGTTAGCCTGTCCTCACCAAACGTTGATATGATGCACCCGGCCATGGGATACCAGAGTAAGTCACGAAATTAGCTATGTCATTCGATCTTAAAACAACAACAACACCACACCACCAACAAATCACCAGAAATAAAAACTTAAAAATAAAAGGGAGAAAAATCAGCAATTTGTTCGTATTTCAATTATCAGTTTTAATTCAAAGATGGCAGCGTAAGCAGCTCTTATCATAAAATATTCATTTTTTACTGCGGCTATTACGATAAAAGTACAACTTCTTTCTAGAGAAAAACAAATTACCAATTTTAGGCAAACCTTAATTCCAGAAGTCTTGAAATAAAATCTCTTTGGTAACTAAAATAATCGAAGATATTTTCAGTGTAAACGTGAAACAATCAATTGGGTTGTAAAATTATGTACATGTAAATAAACATTTATTTTCTTTTCGGCTTAAATATTTATATACATGTACCTGTATTCTTCGGAACTACGTTTTTAGGTCGGTCCGTTAAAGGTTAATTTAACAAAATTAATTAGTATTTATGCTTCACATGAATTCTTTACTCGCATTTGTAATTTTATTCAAAAGCATATGACGGGGAGGGGTAGCTTTTGATGAATACTGATTCATGAATCCTTAGCAACTAAAAGCATGTGACTCTTTCATGTTACAATTTCGCTGTGAAAATGCTCATTTGTCCCCTTCCGGAAGTAGGGTTGACATATTTAATAAGAGCCTTTTCACGATAGGTTTCGAAAAAGTCCAGCCTGCACGATCTGTGCAGTCTAAAAAGGTACAAAACTTACAACTCTGTATATTTAACATATAAAAATAATTCTAGGACGATTATAAACGTAAACAACTTGGATACATCATGATGCGCATTTCGCTACATGGAAGTATTTTTAGACATTTCCTCTGTAGCCTAACCATTGTTAAAATGATCAATGTTTATCAAAGTTTATTCTTATGTGATCATGTCATATAATTATACTTTTATATATTCAACATTTGACGGAAAAAAATACATGTTTTAGCTTATTCTTGTAGATATAAATAAATTACGATCCTAAATGATTTGAAGCGATAGTAGGGTAATCGAGAACCTAAATAGGGTCATGGATAGAACTTATGAATGATTTATTCATTACATCTAAATTACCTAGGGATACCTCTTTTTCGGATGCTTATTCATCTATGTTTAATTCATCCATCCCAGTAAAAGGAAATTAACTCTTTCCAGATAAAATAAAAAAAAAGTCTTACATTGCTCTGATTTGAAATCTGCTGCTAACAACAAAGTCGCACTGGTATTTGTAAAATATATATAGAGTTACTAGCCCCGGATTTAATTGTCATCATTTTCTAGTTTTTTCCTCAATATTTCCTAAATTTTGCTATATTCTAGACATCAAAACCAGGTCCTGTTTTGGAAAGAGTTAAAGCCCGTCCCACACACCTGGTCTAAGGGGAAAACGTATGATGAACCGGAGACCACCATTAGTAAAAAACATCACAAACCCATCTCGCTGCAGGGAACCAGGCTCGCGTTCTGCCGCATCACGAATATGAATATAGTTCTTTATATTCGTCCGCGGGAGCTCGCTATTCTATTAATTGTATTTTTTGAAATTTCGTAGTGCGATCTTGTACGTCTGTATACCGAATTTGATAATCATAAATATTTTTTGATATCGAATTCAGCTCAAAGTAACTTGATAAGTGTTTGTTGGCCATTTTTTACAATTCTCAGAAAACGTCATCAAACCGGAACTATCGTCATAGAAACAGTGCTGTCTTTAAGATATAAAAGAAAACACGTAAAAGTTCTTAAATGCCACGTTGATAATAAATTTGATTAAAACATTGAAATCATATTTAAAAAAAAAAAAAAAAAAAAAAAAAAAAAAAAAAAAAAAAAAAACGTGTATATGAAATTGCCATGATAATGCGTTTCAGGTCGGTCTATCAATGTTTTTTTCCAACCCCCACAGTCCAAATTTTGCTATCAATTCTGCATCAATGTTTAAAAATAAAATTTTAATAACGAAACATATTAATAATATTCATTTTTTCTCTAGCAAGTTTCTGAATTTGAGGCAAGTGGTTTTAGATATTTTTCACCGTGATCTCTGAATCAAATCGTGGGCCTGGGTGACTAGGGACGAGCACATTGTGCCTTTCAATGGGGTGAACGGGCCGCTTGCATTTCCTCAATCAGAATTCATTTAGTATTTACATTTTATATCACGGAGGCAAATGAACCGTGATGGGAAAGCCACAATTCAATCATAAAAATTTAACATCTTATTTTATGTATAGCCATAAAAAGGTTGAAATTTAAATATTGGGACAGTTTCGAAAGGAAATGTATCGTCTTTTTACGTTCGAGAACCGAAATCATTCGCGACGAGGGCGAAGTTTTTGCGTCAACGCAGCCATATTGCTTGGGAAGTAAGAATAGACAAAATTGAAATAAATTAGCGGAGTAACATAAAACTGTCAGAAAGACATTAACTTAACCCTTTTCCAAACGACATTTTGCCAGACTGTTCCGAATTGTGAGTTATTACAGCCAACAAAATACATGTTAATGAAAACTGAAATTTTGCCATCTATCGAATAAAAGTCATTGAGGGAAAAGAAGCAAATGCTGATTATCAACATTTTCTTCTTTTCTCTCAAGGATTTTTATGATACATGTGTACAAAATAAAGAAAAATGACTGAATAAAAGCACGGACTTGTTTGGGAAAGGGTCGTTCTCAGTGATGATGGCTGTTTCGCGAGCAGCCTTTCAAAGTGTTTGATTCTCACTCGGGGTTTAGAAATGGAAATTTTCCCGTCATCAAGTCGTAAAAGAGATGGGTGGGCACTCTTAATGGGCACTGGGATCATTTTGACTCCCGATTTCTTTATAGGAGTTTTAGGAGTTTCTTTTCTCGATTTTATATGGTTGAAAAAATAAAGTGACGGAATCAAAACAAATACTCCTTGGATGCACGAACATTTATATATTCATTGTCTCTTTCTACATTTTACATTCATCTGATAAATTGAATTATATGTATTTACATTTTAAAAACGCAATAGGGCATGCAACTAATAAACAATATAAGACCACGAACGATTAGGCAACTAATATCGACGGATTGGTGCAACTGTTGATATTGAAAAGGCAATGAGCAAAATTTCAAATATTTCATTGACAAAATGATGTAATTTCATGTAAAATCAACTTTAATCGGATTAAATTGTCATCAAATATCAAGAACATCACAGTATCAAGGACACAGAATGTTGAACATTGATGCCTTTCAACACAAACCTCGTAACTGCAGCTTATAACAAGCTGCAGTTAAGAGATTTTTGTTGAAAAGCGACCATATATGCAAAAGTCAAGTGACCTTACCCAAATCAATAATTTCGTGGCTGGGAATCCCAACACAGACATAGAGGACGGTTTCTTTTCTTTTTGTCACGCACGTTCCTAATTTGACGTGAAATAAACATGGTTGTTTATAGTACGGAATACGACTGTCTCCCACAATAGAAAATACAAATATCCGTGCGTAATGTGTCTGTATCTTTGTCTGTCATTGATCGGTTTTTAGTTGGCGTTAGTAGAAACTGATCATAAATTTGCTTTAAGAACGAGAAAATGAAAAATAAGCATGTAACTTGCCCGTGAAATGATCATTGTATTTTCAATGTTTTTCAATGTGAAAATATTTCGAAAGAATATGCTTCACTTTATGCTAACTCTATGTTATTGTAATAAAACAGATCTACTCGAAATCAAATATCTACAAATTCATATTTTACATCAAATTTTATATTAAAACAGACACACAAAAAACCATATACAGTATAATTCTTTGATCATTAATTATTCAAATTCATGCATCGATCACACCAAGGCAAGTTTCATTCATGCATACTTTGCGGGCCTGTTTACATGCGAGGTGTCGTTGAATGTAAGAAAACATGTGTTACATGTCGCCGCATCATTTCCCCAACAATTTCCTTAATGGCTAAACAATTCAAAAATCGTTATTCTCTTTTTACAACCTTCCTTCCCAGGTAGTCAGCTGGTTTGATGATGAACGTAGTCCAACGTGCATCTACTTTACTTTGATATATGATCTGTGAAGCCAAAATGGGTAATCTTGAAATAAGCTAGAAATTAAATCTTTACTCGGCCAGTCTGTGCAATTCGCAAGCCTATACCCCTTACTTTTGACAGAATTATGTTCGGTATATAAAACTTAACATTCTTTAAAATACATGTTTTTGTATTTACCGGTAATTATTTGCGCTAACAAAAAATGATTAGAAATTTCCAGGACGAAATTCGGTAAAATCGTCGCAGTATAAATTTTGTAGATCTCTGATTTATGAATAAATATAGAATAGATAGCGTCTAAGCCACGAATGATATTATATCAATCATATTCTTGTCTTTCGTCACATCAGACTAATCGTTAAGCAATTTGTCATCATTAATATCCAAGTATATGAATGTCCGATTATTAGGGTTGTAGAGTTCAAAAGAGACCATTAAATAGTGTTTTGTCGCTAGATATGTATGATGCCTGGGTCTCTATTTACGCTATTTATCCGTTAAGAAGATTAAGACCGACTTTTAACATTAATCCGTATTAACTCTGCGAGATATAAACGTTTTCGGGCTAATAAAGGGTCATGCTTTCAAAAAAGGCAATTATAAAAAGATTCTAAATACTGATAATTAACAACGCAATATGATGTTTCTTTTCTTAATTATTCTCATGACTTATTAATAAACTTTTTTCCTTGCGTAGTATTCAAGCGTATTGAAGACGTTTTTGTTGCACATTGAATATATCATCTGTATTTTAATGAATCGGAAATTTGTAGCAAACGTTGAAAATAAAAAGAGCCCACAATTTTGTCCATGATTGCACACAGATTCCGTCTAACATAATTCAAGAATGGTGTCTTGGTTCAGTGTTGTATACTTGTATTTATTTAATGTATTTCATCGTTGCAGTGTCTCCCTACACCACGGCTACCAACCCACGTAAACAGAGACGAGAGAGAACTACTTTCACCAGAGCGCAGTTAGACATCATGGAATCGCTGTTCCAGAAGACCAGATACCCAGATATATTCATGCGCGAAGAAGTAGCTCTCAAAATTAACCTTCCAGAATCTCGAGTCCAGGTAAATATCGTTTCTTTGTCCTTCAACCCATTTCTTCAGAGACAAAATACAGCATTTGTTTAATTTTCAAAAGAAATAACTACTGGAAATTTGTAAGCTGTATGTCATTCAATTAAAAAGTTTCCATATTTCTGTCAAATTATGTCAAAACATAATCATTGTGGGAATATTTTCTTAACCGAAAAATGTACATTCACGCGGAAAAAATGGTGAAAACAAAATTGACTACAATATTGTTAAATCTTTGGTTCTTGACATTTTCTCGCGTAAGAAAACAAAACCAAATTACATTATCGCATTCCGCCATTAATGGACTCTGGTCAACTTCGCGAGACAATTTGGGCAGTTTTGGTCAAACAGAACAATACCGAAAAATTCTTATTTTAATACCCAAAATATACACAAGCCAAGCGCTGTTCATTTCTATTGAATTTCTATGTTTGGGCCGTACTTGGTTGAGAAAATAAACGCTGTTTGGAAAGACAATATTTTGATTGGGAATTGGGAGACATGGCTTAAGAAAAGATGGCGGAAATTCTTCCCGGGGTTATTTACATTGTTTTGTTGATATAACGGGTAAATAGAAAACTGGCAGGTAGATTTATAATGCGACAGGAACTGCGGACAAAAACAAAATTTAAAGTCACTGTTCTACAAACATAAACATTTTTTCTATCTTTGCAAAAATTATCTTTGGCGTCAAAATGACATCTCATGAGAAAATGCATGTCATTCGATGATTAATTTATTTTTAGATGTTATAGCTGCGAATGTATTTTCTCAAAACATAACACCAATAAAGAATTGAAAATCAAGTTAAAAAAAAATGTCGAATAACAGAACGTAATTTTAAGAGTTTCTACATTGCCTACTCTAGTCAGATGTATCATATCGAGGAAAAAAAAAAAAAAAAAAAAAAAAAAAACTGTTCTTAAATATAACTTGCGCGTTGATCATGTCAATTTGAGCAAGTGTCGTTCTGTACAATTATTTTCTAATAAACGAAGAATAGTAACGCGTTATAATCTATAATGGTTCAACGCTCCCCAATGATACGTTCCTATGTATTTATTAATTAAATTGAAAATTATCTGGAAATTAACTTTCGTATTTTTTAATCAGAGGTCCATTAAAAGATATCAATATGAAACTCTAATAAAAAGATGCGAGCCGCAGTAAATGAATGAGGCAGACGACATACAGAAAAAAGAAAACTGTTTGGGCTAATAAAAGACATTGATATGACAGCGTACACAAAACCTTTGTAAAAGAATTCCTGAGATAGGATCAAAATCATTTTAAGTGCAGATAGCTTGAATGGCATTTACGCTAGTTTTGAGCTGACTCCTAAAACTGAGTCGATCTCGGGTTGTCATGAAAAGGACTGAACGGAAGTGTAGACTGGCGCTCTTTCCTCACACTTCCGGTGTTTTTACGGCCAAGTCAAACATCGCACTACGCCGGGTCCCATCCTACATAGAATATGCATTATAACCGATGTGATAGTGAAACGGGGGCCAATTATACTCTAATATCAAATCTAAGACACGGAAACGCGCCAAGAAAATTAAAACTACGTTTGTATTGAATTCGCCACGCAGATGTAGCAGTTCTATGATTCATAATTAATATTTCACACAATTTAATCGAAATTACTTTCCTTTCATAAAGAATCGACACAAATAGATCAACATCGTATTCACGAATGATAACGAATGTTGGGATATGAACGGCCTTGTGCCGTATTTGGTCCAAGCGTCAAAAGACACTGCCTCAAATACAATGTTAATTATCTTCATATGAACAAACCCACAAACACTGAGCAATGTATTCGTGTGTCCATGAGCAAACTACACGTCCATGTACCAAGATTCAGAGCATCTTTTAATTTGTTTGAAGCAATGGACCATAATTTTATTAGTTGTGGCAAATCTTTCGAGGGGAAAACAATTGCTTAAAAAACGTTCTCTATGCAAGAGTAATAAAACAAACCAGTGTCGCATGCACCCGAACTTTTGTAAATGTTTCTTGAAAAAAGTCAGTATATAGGTTGATGGGATCGATATTTGATGTTTTTATGTGAATCATTTACAAATTAATTAATTCACTTGCCATCGATCCAAGCCCGACAGTTTTCTATGGAACAATACAGCCATATTGAAATGCTAATTCATACCCACCGTATTGAGGGAGTCCAAATCATTAAAATTAATGGAGTTGATACATTCATAGAACTTTCAAACATGTCTGCTCGACTCTACGTTTTTATAAACATCGAAAGTTGTTCGACGATAGCCTGTCTAACCATTGTCACACTGAACCCATAATATTCCGTTGACTTTTGCAGGCAGTGTTGAAGAAGGTCAGTTTGCACGTACGCGCAGACCGACCTTTTTTCTACACTACCCGTCCGTTTTTATTAAGCATGGTTAGATTAGAACAATTTTGTTCGTCAAGAGTTTTGCGTACCGATACACGCAATAGGCCAAAGTCTGTTGGTATACATGTCATTAATTTGTTGTAGAAACAAACGGTTTGCCACTTTCACGTTTTTAATGCCATGCTTTCTTTATATTTTCAGGTTTGGTTTAAAAACCGAAGAGCCAAATGTCGTCAACAACAGAAAGCCAAAGACGGTAGCTCCAAATCTCCAACACCAAAGAAGACGAAGACCCCTCCCCCACCCGCCATCTCACCTGGTTACAGCAAACCCGCGCCGGTATCCAGCCCACTCACAAACGGAAGTATGTCAGCACCTACGTCAATCTGGTCCCCAGCTTCCATCGCGCCAGTCAACGACCTCATGTACTCCAACAGTTGTATGCAGCGAGGCGGGTATCCAATGAGCAATATGCACACCGGATACACACCAAATAATTACGGACATTCCTCATATTACAGTAATTCGGACTATTTATCACCCATGCAGCTCCCAGTCATGCCAGGGAACCAGGCTAACCCAATGGCAAATTCATACGCCAACCAGTATACGTCATTACCGCCAACAGGTCAAGGACTTTCTCGTCCCGCTGGCGGGGATTGTTTAGAATACAAAGACACTTCATCGTGGCCAAAATTCCAAGTTCTATAAAACAGTAGAATACCATTAGCACACACAAAACAGAGCGAAGCATGACTTTTGAGTTGTGATTAAAACCACTGCCGGAACTAGGTTTCGTAGGGCGGGGCCAAGCACTTCGAACATTCCAGTACCGAGGTTGTGAATATGAACAGTTAGAAATGTCTCGGAAACCGATTCGAGAGGGTATAGAGAACAGAAAGTGTAGTGAGCAATGTTTAAACTTGCCCAAATATGAGACAATATGGCCGATATCGTACGGGAATGGCTTTACAGACATTTCGATGGCTTTGTGCAAAACTATTGAAAGTGCAGATATTCATATGCATTTGCAATAGTTTTGCACTAAGCCTTCGTCATCAATGATGGTAAAATGATTCTTTCGATGGATTCAATAGATCTATATCTTATCCATTAAGCCATTTTGGTATGACTCGCGCCAAATTAGCATTTATAAGTGCTCCAGCTGGTTGTACATAGATTAAGTTATTAATTCCAAGCATTCGGTAAAATTCGGATAATTTTCACGGAAACAGCCGAGTTTTATCGTATGCAAATTTAACAGGCTGGGCGGAGCTCGCTTACGAGTGGGCGGGGCATTGATGAAATAAACAGTGACATGCGTTTTATTGACAATCAATGTGGTCCAAACATGTGTTGTATTATTATTATATATTTGCGTGAAAATGTTACATATCAAGAAATTAATGTATTTATAAATCGTCGGTCACATTCGAAAACGTCGTAACTACAGCTTGAATAAGCTGTAGTTACGACATTTTCGAACGTGACCAGCGAAATGATCCGTCGAGCTAAGTTAAACCATTTGAGAAAAAAATAATATCGATTCTGTCCAATTTGGACGCACTGGGCCGGTAAGCCATATAGTGAAACGAGCATATCGCGACTTTTCTTCCAAAACTCCGCAACTACAGCTTGTTTAAAGCTGTATTTACGATATTTTTGAAGAAACAAGATGGTTTTGTTGATTTCCGCTAATTTCATTTGGTTTCATTTAACTCGATGGATCGCGAATGTTGTATGTTGTTGAAACAAAATATCACAAAACGTGACGAGATTATTTGTTATGACAAAAGTAAGTCATCTTTCCTTAACCCTTTCCCAAACAACAAAATTTTAGGGTGACCCAATTTCAAAGCTGCTGCAGACGACAAAATGAATGTTGATAATGATAAGATTTGTGCATGATATAGCTCAGAAAATATTGGGACAAAAGGAGAAACTGCTGGTTATCAGCAGTTTCTTCTTTTGTTTCAATGTTTTCCCAAGCCATTTCTATTTCCTTAACATTCCAAATTTGAAAATATTGAACATTCCATTTACAATTCTTATAATTTAAAATTTACAGAAAGAAAATTCTAAAAATTGAGTGTTATAGATAAAAGTTTTATTTATCATTACATTAATTTTCAAAGGACAAATTTGACAATGGCAAATTAATAAAATAGTTAAGTAAACATGTATATATGTGAAACTATGGAACTAAGAAAGAATGTTTGTCAAAGTTTATTTACGAGAAATGTCCAAAGATATTACTTATCATTGTAAATAAAAACAAAGAACCTTTACGAGATTGTAGATTATTTAGAAACTATACATTAACGTAAAAACGTGTACAAAAATTGTATATTGTTATAAATTAAAGCCATTTTGATACAAAACTTTCATGTTCGTTCTTTATTACTTTTTGTTAGAGACAAAAATATGTCTCCTCTGTGGGTAGAAAAATATATTCGATCCTGATCAGGCCGAGCGATTTGCCGTCAGACCAGTACCGATGATAATAGCAAATGACATAACCAGTTTAACCCTTTCCCTGGTTTTGACACCCCTTATTGAATAGGCTTGGGAAAACACTTAGGCAAAAGAAGAAACTGCTGATAACCAGCAGTTTCTCCTTTTGTCTCTGTTTTCTATGTTATATCATACATAAATTTGATTATAATCAACATCCATTTTGCTGTCTTCAGCAGCTTTTGAATTGGACCACCCTAAAAATTCGTCGTTTGGGAAAGGGTTAAAAAGGACAATTTCTGTTGCCTTGTCCAAACTAAAAGCAATTGCAGACGACGGATTGTATGCTGATTATTATAGAAATCTCCACATTGTAGCATAGACAACTTTGTAGGAAAGGGAGAAAATGCTGATTATCAGCATTTTCTTCCTTTCCTGCAAAGTTTTCCAAAAATCCAAAACTAATGTAGCAAAATGTACTCTTAATTTTCTAATAAATCGGGTAATTTCAGCCCGTACCAAAACAGGACAGCCCTGTTTGGGTATGGGCTGAGATTACCCGATTTATTAGAAAATTAAGAGTCCGATCTAGACTAAATATCTACCGTTGGCAATATGTATCATTTTTCAATCTTTACTTGTCTAAAATTTTGCCGTTTTGAAAAGTCTGTCAAAATAATTACAGAATTGCGAGAGCAGTCATGATAGGTTTACGCAGATAGCGTGAGGTGCAACCATTACATCGTGGTTACAGCTTGTTCGGATCGTGTCTATGATGCTTCGATCGTACACCAACAACTTGAGAAGCGTAGCTCAACCACTGTGACCATGCTAATTGAGAAAATTTACACAATTTTGCTTTTATGCAGCATTTCTCCTGTTGTCTCAATATTTTTCCAAGCACTCTCTATTATATACTGAGTAGCCTACATGCCGCAGAGGTACTTCGTTCGCTGATAGGATGGAACTAACAGACAAATGCTATGTAATGCTAATTCATTTTCGTTGATTTATCTAATTCCATAAAATTCAAAAGGTAGAAAATGTTTTAAATACAAATCAGAATAAAATTTAATTATATTTGATTGAGAGGGGTCAGATCAATTATTAACGAGTGTGCTCACCTAAAGCTTGAATTAAAGTCTGACACAGTCGTCGCATAGAAAGAACTTTTTTCGCAATGCGACCTTTTGCCGCATCTTGAATAACAGCAATATGAAGTTGTTGCAACGTTTTGGGTGGTGGGGTGCGTGAATAGACGCGTCTCTTAACCCTTTTCCAAACAAGACCTGGTTTGGACGTCCCTAATAGAAATGGCTTGGGAAAACATTGAAACAAAAGAAGAAACTGCTGATAACCAGCAGTTTCTCCTTTTGTCTCAATATTTTCTATGCCATATTTTACACAAATTCTATCTTTAATAACGTCCATTTTGTCAATTATGGCACTTTTTGAAGTGGATCACCCTAAACGACAGCCGGAGTGGCGCAGTGGTTAGAGCACTCGACTTGTAGCCCGGTGGTTACGAGTTCGAGCCCCACTCGCGTAAGGTGTGTCTTTGGGCAAGGCACTTAATTGTCAGCCTCAGTCTACCCAGCTGTATTGAGTGGGTAGCAGTAAGGTAAAACTTGCTGCCTCTTCTCTAAAAAAAAAAAAAAAAAAAAATAAAGGGCCTATAGAAGCTTGAATTAGCTTATGTACATAGTACATCTGGTCTCGAAAAACTGTATGAACTGTATAAAAGTTTGCCGTTTGGGAAAGGGTTAAGGCCATTCCAAGCATGTACATATCAGAAGACAACGCAGGCCAGTAGTGTGTAACCGCAGTATGTGTCCTAGCCATCATGTCGCTAGTCGTGATGGCATCATACACGCCGATAAATGTTCGAGTTTGAAAAACATAGCAAATGTGTTCCAAAACCTTGGTTCCTCACATTTTCAAGAAGAAAAGGCACACTGATAAAATTGAGACTCTTTCAATAAATCTTATTTTAGAGCGTCCCTATAGACACACTTTATGAACATTTAGAAATGTAACGCGAGTCTCACGTGCATCCACTTTGCACAACGAGAACGTGTTATACGCTTTGGATATGGCGCCGTAAAATCTTCCAGACTTTCTAATTCTAATCTTGTCTAGTCACTTTTTAAAACTTGTGGGAGATTCATAACAAATATTTCCATTCCTTTTAACATCGTGTAACATTTTGATCTAAGATTTTGAAAACTCTGCGTTTTTAAATGTACTAAGTATAGACGCCAACGCGAGGTCTTATTTATCTTCGCAAGCCAAGGGTGAAATCTACGACGTAACGTCGTTTCTGAATACAAATGTAGGTGATTTCAACCTTGGCTAGCGAAGATGGGTCTTATTTGGCAAAGAGCTTTAAACCATTCCAGCACTCGTACAAACGAATTCACACATCTACTTAGTTCTGATTCATGTCGAGTCTTCCATGCTCCGTTATAATTCCCAAGTTATTTTACCCAGCCGGGATCTGGAAAAAAGGCCCTGAACCCATTCCCAAACAACAAAATTTAGGAATTTAGGGTGTTCCAAATTCAAAGACATTGCAGACGAAAATTCAAGTAAATGAAATTCAAAATTTGTCGATCATTTTGGGTAGAAAACATTGTGGGAAATGAAGAAATTGCTTGTCACAAGCATTTTCTTCATTTTCCACAACATTTTCCATAGCAATTATCTTGTGGGGAGTAAAAAAGAGTCAAGTGTGTGGTAATGGGTGCAACCCTTTCCCAAATACCCAAAATATGAACTGCACCAATACGAAAGTAAAATGGACGTTACAACGATGGATAATCACGTGATACAACAATTTCAGAGAATCTTCAATAACTTCGTAAATACGGACCGATTTGAATTCGGTTTGAAGCAGAGAAGGTGGACAGTCATCACAAATTAGATGGATGTAGTGTTTATTATTTTTTTCTAAAAATCAGCTGATAAAAAAGTAATTGAAGATCAACCAAAATTTTTGTTGATCTTCAATAACTTTTTATCAGCTGATTTTTTAAAAAAATCCACCACGTCCAGCTTATTCCCGGCATTTTCACGCATTCTCAGCTTCAAATCAAATTCAACGACACAATTTTAGGGCGGTCCGAGTTGAAAGATCATGCAGACAACAATTTCAAGTGAATGGAATTTATAATTTGTAGGTCTTTTTGGATGGAAAACATTGTGGGAAATGAAGATGTTTTCTACGGCCATTATTTTGTGGGGAGTCAAGAAGAGTAATTGTGTGGTATTGGGCTAGTTTTGATTTGTTGATTCAGATGTAAATGCATATGGACAAGATGATACTAAATTCGACCACCTTCTACGGCATGTAGAATCTATTGAGACAAATGAAGGATTCTCAATGTACTTCGCACTTTCCTGCTTCAATTCAATAACTAGAAGACCTGAAGGTCTTTAATCGCTCCACAGGTCTGAGATTCTTTTAATATTTAATCCAAGTGTTGATTAGATAGTGAAAACAAAGGCACAATTAGCATTTTTTTCAAATTGAAAGGATTTATATTCATATCAAGCTAAGAATCACACTAATGCAAGATCTTAATTAACTTTGCCTACATCTTGTTTAAGTTTTTACCTGTTTGTTCAATATTTGTAGATATAAAGAAAAGTAAAAACAAAGTTGAAAACAGCAATTTTGTCAAATTCTAGGGCACATAAATCAGGATTTAAGATTCAGATGATGCTGAAAATTACATCCATGCAAAGTCTTTTGGCCGGTTAAATTATGTGAAAGTTTCATATTGATTGGGAGATATTTATGGCTGTTTGAGTAAAAATAAGGTAAACAAGAGCCGTCAGAGACGGACAATGCTCCCCGAATAAGGCATTGTCACAATAAATGTATGCCATGCAGAGCTAACATAAAGCTAACAAATGTTAAGCCCCCTTTTTGCATGACATAATTCTTAAATCCAAATTTCACAAAGTTTATTGTCAAGGGCATCTGATTTACTACTCAAATATGAAATTTCATCAAATTCTGACCATTAGACTAGGAGAAATCAGAGAAAAACTGTATTTACCTTAAGTCCCCTTTTCCCATGACGAGGCCTCAAATCCATAAACGGGGAAAAGTACATCGGCATTATGTCATAGGGAGTTCACATGGTAAGTTTCATTTGATTTGGCCCAAGGGTTATGGAGAAATCACTTCGGACGGACGGACGGACGGACGGAATGACGGACGGACAGGACGGACAGACAAAGCGGCGGCTATATGCTCTCCCTTCGGGGAGCATAAAAATGGTAATTTTGTCAATTTCAAGGGGACATAACTCATGATGTAAAATTCAGATATAGCTGAAAATTACACTCTGGCAAGATCTTATATTCACCAATATTGTGTCAATGTCCTGTCTTGATAGGTCACTATTTGTAGTTGCTAGAGTGAAAACAAAGTGAAAAAAAAAGCCGAAAATGACAATTTCGTCAATTTCAAGGGCACATAACTCATGATTTAAAATTCAGTTTTAGCTTAAAATTATAGCGAATCAAGATCTTATTGTCACCAAAATTCTGTTAAAGTTTTGTTTTGATTGGTAAATATTTGTAATTGCTAGAGTGAAACAAAGTAAAAATTAGGCCGAAAATGACAATTTTGTCAATTTCAAGGGCACATAACTCATGACATAAAATTCAGATCAAGCTGAAAATTGCACATACTCAAGATCTTATTGTCACCAACATTTTGACCAAGTTTTGTCTTGATTGGTCAATATTTGTAAGTGCTAGAGTGAAAACAAAGTCAAGACAGCCATTTTTTTAATTCAAGGGCAGATAACTCAAGACATTCTGGTTCAATCAGAATTAATAGAAGGAATCTGATAGAGGACCACCTAAGGATTATTCCTGTGAAGTTTGATTGAAATCCATTCAGTGGTTTCTGAGGAGAAGATTTTTTAAGAAAAAGTTGACGATCGGATGCACGAACGGACGCATGCACGACGGACACAGTGTCATGACAATAGCCCGATGGCCTGAAGGCCAGTGGAGCTAAAAAGGAGCCCCAATACAGACCAAACAAAAAAAGAACACAAAACATAGTTAAATTCCTGCATCAATTTTTATATTATTTAAGTAAGTCTCCTACATAAATTGCATAAGCATTTTCATAATAAATAGAAAGCATGTAGATCGGTAAAGCACAAAGAACTACTAGCTGATGGATACAACAAGCCTATACATGTATGTTCTAGAGAAGCATAGAATAATTCGGACTCAAAAGATAACATCAACAGAATCTATGAAACATATATGACCCGTCACACCAAAGTGACCATCTGGGACATGTGAAAAGTCAGTCAGTCTGAACCTAGTCAGTCTGGTTGTATTGATTATTCTGTCTTTACCATCCATATATTCATGTAATTTGGGGAAACATTGAGAGAAAAGAAGGTTGCATATCAGGTCACTGGTGGCTATCGTTTATAGTCTAATCTTGCAGCCTCTATAAAGTCCATCAGAGGTAGGTTTGTAGACTTGGCTATTCTGTCTCTCCCATCCATATACTCATGTAGAACTTTGGGTAGGGCTATACTCCCATCCTGAAAATTTTAAAATCCACAATTAAAGTATAGCTACAGATATATAGAGGATTATCATTTGTTTCAGTGTAAGATCCAATTATATTTCATTTCGTGAACAACAAAAGCTTTATTTTCACGAGTGGCGAAGCAATCAGTGAAAATGTAGCTTTTGTTGTTCACGAAATGAAATATCAATCGATCTTACACGAAAAACAAACTATTATTTTATTTCTTTAATGCAAAAATTAGACAAAAAGCAAAAATTTTATGACAGATTTTCTTAAAGCGCGTCATTTTGCACATGACTGCTATGCAACGCTTATGATGACGTCACTTATTTGGCTCGGCTTATTTAACATCAGATAGGGTGAAATGAACGAAAGCGGGGCACAAGTTTTTGATAATTTCACTGGATAGGCGGCGAGTTTATCAAAATGATAATCTACCGTTATTTCCCGATAATTTTGGAATTGGAATTAATGAATACTTATTGAAATATTTGACAAAAATGTTCAAAATTACCTCCCTTGCATATGAATATAGAGTAAAATAATATTTGTAAATTATTTTCTTCTTGAAGCGTAATTTTGAAATCCGGTACGATGGATCAATTTATGTGAAGAGTATTTACAAGTGTGTGTAATTTGATGCATTTTGTATAACTAGAAAGTTGTGTTTTTAATGGTGAGTCATATACATTAATGACACAAGACTCATGGCATATGCAATGACCTTACTTTTGGAAATATTAAGACACATGATCAGTTTACACACATGGTTGAAAAGTCTTCCACAAATATGACTGAATAACACCCACAGTAAACTTTCCTGAAATGTGAGTTTTTCTGTGGCTTTACAGGTATTGCTCAACAGATTCACCTAAACCAGACCTAAGAAGTAGACAGTAGACTTGAATTTGATGCCTTAGCGGTTTTCTAACAGCACTTTTGAGGATGTCCATCTGTATAGACACAAGGAGCATATAAAGAATACAAAGCCAACTCTCCACTACGGTGTATTTAACCCTCTCCCAAAAACAAAATTTTAGGGCTGTTTTCTTTGAAAGCTCTTACAAACGACAAAATGCATTCTAATAAAGGAAAGGATTGTGTACAATATAGCACAGAAAATATTGAGGCAAAGGGAGAAAATTCTGATCATCAAAACAAGGTCTTGATTGAGAAAGGGCTAAGTAAATTCTGCCAAGCAATTAGAATATATTCACAAATGTACAAAGGGACATAATTAGAGTTGACCTTAATTCTAAACAAGTGATTACCTCCCTTGTTTTATTTCCAAACAAGACGTTTATTTCAAGTGACCATAATGAATCTACATTGCTGTTAATCACAGCCTGTATTTATAATGTAGTTTGCTCAATATTTCCTACTTTTTTTTTCAATTTTTCAATACTACTTGAACAAACATCAGGTTTTGACACCTCCACCATTGGAGTCTGGAGCAAACGTTAAAGAAGAGGAAGGAACTGCAGATAGTCAACATTTTCTCCTTTTGTCACATTATACTCTGTACTATATCACACAAACTATAACTTTATCAACACCCATTTTGTTATCTGCATTTTTTTTCAAATATAAAAAGTCCAAATTTCGGCTGTTTGTCAGAGGGTTTAAATGCTCTTAAGTTTTAACTTAATTCTCAGTACAACCTCTTATCAATAGTAACGGTTAAATTGCTGTTATTTTTTATCGTCGCTTTTCAACGAAAACCTCGTAACTGCAGCTTGATTAAGCTGCAGTTATGAGGTTTTCATAGAAAAACAGCGTTATAATGCATTTATATCAGAATACCATACCTCCAGCTGATTGTTCTCACACAGTGTCATGATGGTTCTGGGCACCGCACATGCTGTTCCATTCACCTATAAAAGTTTAATGATTAGTCTTTATTTATCCATTTTATCAGGAATATGTGACTCATTTTTTCATAACAACCTATGTTCAGTTGGAAGCTCCGAACAACCCTTTTCAAAAAGGGTACAACAAAACTTAAGAGCAGTACATGTACAAATCAAAAGTAACAGTAGACTGTAAATGAAAGCAGAATTTGTTTGTTTTATAGCAGAGAAATTATTTGGGGTAAAGGAGTAAATGCTGGCTACCATAATTTTCCTCTGTCCCCTTATATCCTTTACCAAACAAGATCTGGTTTTGACGTCCGTATTCAATAAAGCATGGGAAAATATCGAGACAAAAGAAGAAAATGCTGATAACCAGTATATTTTTCCTTTGCCTAAATATTTTCTGTGCTATATTACACACAAATCAAATCTTTATCAGCATTCATTTTGTCATTTGAGTGAGCTTTCAAATTGAACCTGTCTAAAATCTCATTGTTGGAAGAAAGGTTAATTTTCTAAGGCAATAATCATACCAGGTTTGAGTTTATTGGGGTTTTACGCCGTTTTCAACTACCAGGGTCATATTGCGGTGGCTGGAGCACCTACCCATGGATTCCTGTTGTTTCTCAAACCAGTACTACCACAACACCCTTACCGAGCCTCCAGCTGCTCGCCCACTTAGGTTAACGATTTCAAACCCATTGGTGAGTGACAATTTTGTCAGAAAGGGTATTAGCCGCGGCCGGGTATCGAACCCGGGACCTCTCGAATGAGGGTCAGATGCGCTACCAACTGCGCTAAGGCCGCGGCCGTAATCATACCAGGTATTTCAAGGCCAGGTCTGGTTTGAGACAGGGATAAGTTTAAAGCTCTATGTGAAATAGAATAACTTACAGTTGTACAATGCTTTAGGGTACGGTTGTTAGTTACATATTTGATGTTGAGCCTTCTACTCTGATAGTCTGTACAGTTAGATGCACTTGATATCTAAAATAAAGAATATAAACTACACTTTGTGAAACAAACACCAGACAAATTTCAAAATAAGATTAAAAATACTGAAATCATTCCATGGATACTTGAGCACAAAATTTAATACCAATTCAAAATGATGGGACCAAATATAAAGTCAACATGTTATTCCTATTACTGCAGAGTATTCAAAAGACAAAGGGCCCGTTTTACTAACGAACTTACGCAAGAATTTTTCGTAGATTTGAACGTAAGTTCAAATTATTTGCGTAAGTGCGTTTTACTAAAATGTTCGCAGCTAAGATTTGCGTAAGTTTTTGCGTAACTTTACGATAAAAAAATGTTTGCGTAAGTTTTTTCGTAACTAATGCCAGTGCATCAATTTACCTTTAAAATGCCCCGTAATGCATGTTAAATGATTCAGAACACTGAAAATAAAGCCTAATTATTGCCATTTCTTTTATCCTCGATTAAATTTCTTTAATGAGCCCCTGTGCACCCCAAAAATTTATCGTGTGTTGTGGTGACGTAATATATCGGCATATGCTGACCTCATTCATAACGTGTAAAAGAACCGATGTAAACAACATAGAAAAGAGTGGATTTTGTTGACAGGGATAGATATGAATGGGTAGTCAACTTATTTCAAGGAAATGATTGGCCTGTATTATGAATCGAGGCCATTGTTATCTTTGGAATTTGCCACCTTACCAAACACAACATATGACGATTTCTGGTGTAAAAGTAATGGAAACTTCACTTGTACAAACACTATTCAAGGACACTTTGGACTGAGGAAACTTAGGAAAGTGAGTGTGGTATTCTTTTTATCCGACAACCAAATGGATTATCGATGGTAGGTGCTATGTAGTTGTTTAAGTTTGATCCGTTTTCCTGTTCAAGTTTTGAACAAAATATTAAATTTGTTCTATGTTTCTAATCCCAGTCCACACTGACAACACACGCCCCGTGACACGGGCCCAGCCCAGACATAAATCGCTCAGTTCCATGCTCATTTTAAGTTAACATTATTTTGTCAGTACTTGCAAATCGAAATTGTGAGATTTGAAATGAACATTCTTGAGGTTGACTTGAATGAACAGATAGCGGCAGCCTCGGTGCTTTTCAAATATTCACGGCCGAGTGCTGCACTCAAGGCTGTGCCCAGGCCTGTTTCAGTATTTTGCAAGCTTTTCCCATTATTTATCAACTTCTTATCGCTAGTTATGAATAAAAAACACTATACTGCAAAGATAACTTTACAAGATTTGTTATTTTTGTCGGAAAACTAATCCGAGATGAGAGCAAAAATGTCCGCCATTGTTGTTTTTTTTTTAGAGTTACGACAATTTTTTTCTTACGTTCAAAATTTTCTTACGATCGTTTAGTAAAACGCACTTAAGAATTTGTGTAAGTTTTTTTTTAACGTAAAGTTACGCAAAAACTTACGCAATCTTAGTAAAACGGTACCAAAAATCCTATTTCAAAACAATGATTTAAGTATTTGTAAACAATCTTAACAACAAAAACTTTTAACACAAGACATATTAGAGCGTCATACCTCGCCCCAGAACCTCCTAGCTGGCATCCATGTTTCTATATCAAACTTTCTGTGTGCCGGAGATCCTGATTTGTTTACCTTAGTCATACTGATCATAGAATATTCAAGTCTTGTTGGCAGCAAGCATATAATGAGATCAGACTGCTCAAACATGCAGTCTAATCTTATTCTATACCACCTGTTTATAGTAATACAGCATGGCAAAGTGTTAAAATAGACAAGACATAATCATATCGTTGGTGTAAATGAAAAACCTCGTATATCGATTCTTGCGATTTTCAAAGTACAAACTTGTGTGTCCAGTTTAGACAATTCTCGCAGGTTTGGAGATAGTTTTACCAATGATACATTATTTATGAACAATATGTCCAAATTTCAAGTAAACCTTTAAAGTTTGGGAAAAGTTATTTCACTTTTTTCCCTCCCCTTTAAAATTTTCCAAAAACGAGATATGAGGTTTTGCATTTACAATGACGATTTGTTTGCAAGACATATAATTCCATACCTCTCCCCAGAACCTTCTAGCAGGCATTCACGCTTCTATATCAAACTTTCTGTGTGCCGGAGATCCTGATTTGTTTACCGTAGTCATACTGATGAGTGATCATAGAATATTCAAATTTTGTAAGCAGGCAGCATAGAATAAGATCAGACTGCTCAAACATGCAGTCTAATCTTATTCTATACCACTTGTTTATAATAACACAGCATGGCAAAGTGTTAAATAGACAAGACATATTTGTTTACAAGACATATTTTAGTTTCATACCTCTCCCCAGAACCTCCTGGCTGGCATCCATGCCTCTATATCAAACTTTCTGTGTGCTGGAGATCCTGATTCTTTTACCTTAGTCATACTAATCATAGAATATTCAAGTCTTGTATGCAGGCAGCATATACATGTAATAAGATCAGACTGCTCAAACATGCAGTCTAATCTTATTCTAAACCACCTCTTTATAGTAATACAGCATGGCAAAGTGTTAAAATAGACTTTGTAAGACATATTTTAGTTTCATACCTGTCCCCAGAACCTCCTGGCTGGCATCCATGCTTCTATATCAAACTTCCTGCGTGCTGGAGATCACGATTCTTTTTCCTTAGTCATACTGATCATAGAATATTCAAATTTTGTAGGCAGCATAGAATAAGATCAGACTGCTCAAACATGAAGTCTAATCTTATTATATACCACCTGTTTATAATAACATAGCATGGCAAAGTGTTAAGACATACCGTATAGCACTTTATTTCTGCGGAGACTTTATTTCTGCTATTTCTGCGGTCATGAACGGCACCGCAGAAATAAAACCCGCAGAATTTTAACCCCGAATGTAGAAATTGTTATGATTCTATAGTTTGAGTCAGAACGTTGACAAGTGAAACACAGGGGTGCGATCTAATGTAAAGCACAATTTCATAACAATAGAGTTGTTTGCCATTCAAAAATGGTGTAACTACATCTTTAATTCAGGTGAAGATAGAACATTTTTGTTCGTCCACGAATAATGGTTTAACAAGTTTGACAGATTGGTAACAGTTTGACATGTCTGTACTTTCACACGTATCTGTATAAGTTATTATTTCCCAATTGCAAATTGTAGATTAATATCCCGTTATCATCACAGAGTAATTGAAATAAATTGTAAACGTCGTCATTCAAAACAGTATTTCAAAATATGTTTGAAATTGACCAAAATAAATTTTTACTGCGCAGAAATAAAATCTTTAATCTAGCAAAGTGAACGACCGCAGAAATATGTTCCGCAGAAATTTAAGCCTGTTGATTTTGGGAAAAAAACGCAGAATTTGGACCCCGCAGAAATAAAGTGCTGTACGGTATTTGTTTGCAAGACATATAATTCCATACCTCTCCTCAGAACCTTCTAGCTGGCATCCATGCTTCTATATCAAACTTTCTGTGTGCCGGAGATCATAATTCTTTTACCTTAGTCATCCTGATCATAGAATATTCAAGTCTTGTTGGCAGCAAGCGTATAATGAGATCAGACTGCTCAAACATGCAGTCTAATCTTATTCTATACCACCTGTTTATAGTAATACAGCATGGCAAAGTGTTAAAATAGACAAGACATATATCGTTGGTGTAAATGAAAAACCTCGTATATCGATTCTTGCGATTTTCAAAGTACAAACTTGTGTGTCCAGTTTAGACAATTCTCGCAGGTTTGGAGATAGTTTTACCAATGATACATTATTTATGAACAATATGTCCAAATTTCAAGTAAACCATTTAAGTTTGGGAAAAGTTATTTCACTTTTTTCCCTCCCCTTTAAAATTTTCCAAAAACGAGATATGAGGTTTTGCATTTACAACGACGATTTGTTTGCAAGACATATAATTCCATACCTCTCCCCAGAACCTCCTAGCTGGCATCCATGCTTCTATATCAAACTTTCTGTGTGCTGGAGATCCTAGCTCTGTAGTCGGCATGTCTAACACTCTACAATGGGAATGAATCGTCAGATAAAAGTTTGAACCAACCTAACCCTAGTTCAAACAACAATGTATTTTGACACACTGAAAAGCATATCTTGAACAAGATGTGTTTGTGAAACATGAATGCCTCCCAAATAGCCATTTTTCTAAAATGTTATTTTTTTCATGTAAAGGGTTGATAAGGGTAAAAGGATGACCTTGAGGAAGGTCATATTGCATTGAACAGATAGATATCATTGAAAGAAAGTCACATACCAATACCAAATTTGAGCTTTGTATGTTGAATACTTTTGGAGAAAAAGCAAATGTTAAGTTTTCGGACAGACAAACGGACCAACAGACAGGACATGAGTAAACCAATATGCCCCTGATCTTTCGATACAGGGGCATTAAAGAATTGAATTGAGGCAAAAGCAGAAAATGCTGATGATCAGCATTTTCTCCTTTTGCTTAAATATTCTCTGTGCTTCATCTTACACAAATCCTATCTTTACCACAATTAATTTTGTAGTCTGCATCACTAATCAAATTGGTTGAATGGTGTTTACCCCATTACCAAACGGCAAAATTTTAGACTTGCCCAAATTCAAAGATATTGCAGATGACAATTCCAAGTGAATGAGATTCATGTTGCTTAGGGTCTTTTAAGGTAGAAAACATTGTGGGAAATGAAGAAATTGCTTGTCACAAGCAATTTTTCATTTTTCACAATATTTTCCCGAGCAATTTTCTCAACAGATGTCAAAAAGCGCCAGTTTGTGGAAATGGGTAAACCCTCTCCCAACCAAGACCTGGTATTGACGTCCCTAATAGAAATGGCTTGGAAAAACATTGAGACAAAAGAAGAAACTGCTGACAACCAGCAGTTTCTCCTTTTGTCTCAATGTTTTCTGTGCTATATATCATACACAAATATCATTTTAGAAACATCTTTTTTGTCGTTTTCAGCAACTTTTAAACAGGAAAAGTCCAAATTTTGGCCGTTTGGGGAAGTGTTAACACATCCTTTGACAATATCTCAGTCACATTGTGATGGATTACCATGGATTCTTGTCGTTTCTTTCACCAGCACTACCACAACATCCTCTCAGCGCCTACAGAAGTCTTGATGATACAGAAGAAAATGCTTGTTTACAAAACTTAACCAAACATGATCGGTAAATAGAGAATAGATGGTTCATGTCTTGGATGGGTCAAGTTTATTTGGTAAGGCAGAGGAATTTATCAGGTGAGCCGCCGAAGGCAAACCTGATAAATTCCGTAGCCGAGCCAAATAAACTTGACCCATCCAAGACATGAAACATCTATTCTATTTATCCTGTTACAACCTTAAAACAACGTAGGCTTACAGAAACATATTCATAATCAATTGAAATAAATCAATTTATTATTTTCACCAACGATGGCACCTTTTCAAAACGTTTGAATGCGCAAACGTTTAGTGAGCGTTAGAAAGTAATCTGCGTGGAAAATATCCTTTCCCATCAACATTTTATAATTTTATCGAGGTAAAAACAAACAAGTAATATTTAAATTTTCAAATAATCATGATAACCATGCGGTGTAAACTCAAATAGCAAAGAACTAGAAGGTGAATCGAGTCGACGACTGTGTCTTGACCAGGCCGTGTGGATTGGGATTGGAAGGATCCGTATCGGTTAGAACAAAACAGATTTAAACGTTTTAAATCAAAACTAGAAAAGGTCAAACTGTAACAAGAACATGAAGCGCCTACCACAAATCACTCAGTTTACTATTTGTCCCAACTTTAATTTCCTCAGTCCTGGATTTAGAGTTGTAAAATCTACTGTGTTCTGCATTTTCTCCGATGTCGTCCATTTTTAGACAGTCTCCAACGAAACAAACTTGTGTTGTGCGTGGCAATGAAGACACTATTTCCAAATAACAATAGCCTGACGTGTAAAAACAGGTACTACAGATGCTTTGAAATACGATAACACACCAGAGATCTCTACCCTCCTCCTGTAGATCTAAATCCAAACAATTCATTGTTTTTTCTTCACTGTCCTGTTGTAAACAAACATCGTTCCGATTCCCAGAAATCCACGGGTGTGTATTACGTCATCCAAACTTTAATTTACGTCATCGATTTTTAAGATTTGGTCAATAATCCAGTGGCGGATTCTGTTAGTGGGGCATTTAGTTCATTATTTAGACATGAGAATAGAAAAGTTTCATTTGTGCTTTTCATTTCTCGTTTTCTGTAGACCACTAACCTCAGAATTTTGAGTAAACTTAAACTTGGCTTTTTTGTAATTTCCGCGCAAAAAAATTGATTAAATACGCAGAATTATTTGATTGGGATGACTTTTGCTATTCAAAACAGGCCACTTTGAGAACATTCTGTGTAATTTTGTCATAAAAACGGGGATTTCGAGATCGACCCCGCCCCAACCTTCGGTTAGAATTAAAAGTAGTTTCGGCAGATCACGTGATCATGTAGTACAATAAAGCATGTCACGTGATCAGGGGGTAGGATAAAGCTAAGTTTATCCTACCCCCTGTTATCGGGCAGAATATTTAACTAGTGACAGGATAAAAATGTTTATTTATTGAAATTGAATATCATAGTGGAATAAAAGTTAATGCTATGTTATTTGTTATGGGATCCACCTTGAAATTTTCACTACTAACCTGTAATGTAAACCCAGGCCAGTAAACAAGTCTCTCTCTATGTCTATAAACTCCTGTAACAAACTGTTACCATCATTACTCGAGTCATTGCTGGTGACACCAAACATTTCTACCTACAAACAAAACAACACAGGCAAATTTCATTTCTAGGTCATTGCATATATAGAGATTAACTAACTGAACAAATGTGATATGAAAATTATTTCACGAGAATGGGGTGTGATGCGGTTGAAAAAACGAGTCCGCTAGGACGAGTTTTTTAACCGCATCTCACCCCATTCTCGTGAAATAATTTTCATATCACATTTGTTCAGTTAGTTAATCTATTTATTACATACCTATTTTGGGAATTTAACCCTTAATTTGGGGTAAAATCTTTTTTAAAATAACGTTCTTATTCCAATCTGATCCAAGGCTTTACACCGCTCATGTATACATGTTCTTTGTCTATTCAGAAAAAAAGGCCGCCATTTTGTTTAAATTTTGAAGCGAGCAAAGAATGAAGCATCTATCTGGACATTAAATCATCAAAAATAATTGTAATGAACGAATAAAAAGCGAACTGAATAAATTTCAACCTTTCTAGTCTAAATTTTCCAAAACTCCAGTCTAAGTTACCAATAAAAACAACAACAACAAGGTCAACAGCTGGAATGACAGATTTGCTAAAGAAGCAGAATTTTCAGCGGAAAACTATTGATTTAGCGTGTTTTATACAAAAGGGATGGTCTAGCAACAATCTTTATCCAATTCTGTGATGTGTCGTTCGGTTGCTTTGAGCAGGCGTGAAAAACAACAGTCTGTGCAAGCGATTTGAATGTAGGCCTATCACGGAACAAATTTCGTCATGTTTCCCTTCAACACTCCAGCGCTGGATAGATCTTCGCTTCCATGATAAGAAATGTAGAAAAAGGGCGAAAACAAAGAATTAAGGTTAGTTCTCTTTAGATGTTTTTCTTTTTTGCAGGTAGATCTAGATCTTATTTGACATACATTTCCGATGTTATGCATGCATGGAATCTGTAAAGGATAACGAATTAATGGGGAGAAAAGAATAAAAAAAGTAGTTTCGGCAGAAGTGAAATATTTCACTGCAGTGAAATATCAAAATTTATTTCACTGTGAAAATCCAGGATTTCACTGCTAGGAATGTAATAAATTATCATTAGAGTTAGCAATATTCACTGCTTGTCATGATAAATAGAAAATGAGAAGGCAGTGTAACAAGAGCGGTCTCAGGACAGCAAAGCATGACTATCAAGTGCTGTTTAGATCTAGTGAAATGTTCTTAGTCCATAAAGGGTGAAAATCTATTAAATTAAATGTTAGGGAAACAAATCTTTGCAAGGGGCTGATATTATGGTCACAGAGGCATGTGCAAAGTTTGACAGCAATAGCTGTTACAGAAAAAAGTTATTACAAATGTAAGTTGCACGTTAAAACTTAAGCAAGAATTTCTATTTCCAAAAGGGTAAAATTTCAACAAAATTACATGTTAAAGTAATGAATCTTTGCCTACAGGCTGATATTATAAACATTGAGGAATGTGCAAATTTTCAGAGCAATAACAAAAATAGAAATAGCAATAGTAGAAACAGAGACTTGACAAACTTGCACATAAAAACTTGACCAAAGCATTACAGCGACGCCAACACTGACATAGACTTCAAGGTGACTATAGTAGCCCGCTATTCTATAACAAGAGGACCATGATGGTCCTATATCGCTCACCTGAACCAAAATGATATGAGCAACACTTATGTTTAATTCAATTGATATTTAAGATTTTAAGACTGAATATGAACTTATGGTCAATAACGTTGTGAAAATCAAACTCATCCGAGCTCTTATAGTGCCCAACATTGTTTTTTTTTTTTAAATAATTGTAGATTCTAGAATGTAAACAAGGTCGAAAACAGCCAAAAATGGTAATTTTATCAAATTCAAGGGCACATAACTCTCGTCTTTCTGGTCAGATCAGACTGAAAATCAACCTCATCTGATATCTTATATTCTCCAACATTTTGTCCAAGAGTTGTCTTGATTGGTCAATAATTGTAGATTCTAGAGTGTAAACAAGGTTGCAAACAAGGTTGCAAACAGTCAAAATCAGCAATTTTATCAAATTCATAATCAGCAATATCACATATTCATTCAGTAATTTTATGCTATAAAACACACTTTGAATTACGATAGCAATGTAATTCTTCGTCTGCAACTATGTGTCAATGTGTGGGAATGGGTTTAGGGCCATAAAATCAATCTAATCGTTTGATCATACTTTCTGTCTTTGATGTACCATAACAGAGTGTGTCCAATATTATTGGAGTTGTCACCACATCGTATGGCACGTGTTTATGTTTTCTTTAACGTTCAATTACATTTGAACAAAACATAAACATCGTGCCATACGATGTGGCGACAACTGTAGATAAACAATAATATCTAAAAACAGTTTGACATCTGTTTATCACACTGAAGTGTGAACATCAATCGTGTCCTTAATACCACTACGATATAATTTTAATGCAAGCAACTTATCATTCCCAGCTCTTTTTTCTATATTGAAGACAGACAATTTGATTAAATTGTTGGTAATAAAACAAGATGTGTTTGTGAAACGCAAATGTCCCCGAAATTGCAATTTTTCTAAAATGTTAAGTTTTCGGGTAAAGGGTTGGTAAGGGTTAACCGATGACCATGAGGAAGGTCATATTGTATGGAACAGATGGCTATCATTGAAAGGAAGTGGCATACCAAAATTGAGCTTTGTATGTCAAATGCTTTTAGAGAAAAGTCAAACAGATTTTGGACAGACAGACAGACAGACGGACAAAAAGACAGACACCAGTTAAACAGTATACCCCAATCTTTCGATACAGGTGCATAAAAAACAACTTTTTTAGAATTGTTAAATAATGGGTGCTGATACACAAACATATACAAGTAACAGTTCAGCAATATTGATTCAAGGAAAGTAATTCTTGTATGAAGACTGTATAATTTAAACAGGGTTATTTGGGTTATTTCCCTTAGACCAATATGCCTTAAACTTAAAAACAACATTTTTTTTACATTCAAGGGCAGATAGCTCCGCACTTTCTGGTCCGATCAGGCCCATAATCGAACTTGAACGAGAACTTATGATCGTATTTGTTTTGGCCAAGTTTGATCAAGATTGCCTAACTTTTGTGGATGCTAGAGAGTAAACACCCCAAATGTTGACGGACGGACGGACGGACGACGGACGCCAGACAAAAAGTGACCACAATAACTCACCTCGAGCACTTCATGCTCAGGTGAGCTAAAAAGTTGAATCAGACAGACATGAAAGGCATAAGCTATATGCTCTTGAATTATCAAAGTGGGGGCATGTCAATTAACAAAGAACAACTGACCTTTGTAAATTGATGTACTCTGTATATACCACCCTCCAGGTGATCTACTTCTGCCCTGTAACATCTACTAACAGCAGCAAACCTGAAAAATAAAAACATCCTCATGAACATTGGTTTAAATGATTCAAACCTTTGTGATTCATTTAAAGACAAGAGCTTTTTAGCACAGCGTTTGTCTGCAAGAGATTGCTGGCAAGAAAGGGTATTTATTCAAAGGCAGATAATTCAGGTACAAATAAATTGAGAAAAAATATCAAGAGGAGATATACTAAAGCAAGTGTGAACTTAACACTATATAATTAGATTTACACGTTTCAAAAGTTTTCCATTCCAATGTAAAACATGTATTAAAATGTTTATTTTACACATATCATAATCAGTAAAAAAAAAAATTTCCTTTTGATTTTGTCTGCAACTGTTATTAATTTTAATCAGTCTACATACAATATTGTAATCTGATACCAATTTAAACCTTTCCCAAACAAGACCTGGTTTTGACGTCTCTAATAGGAAAGGCTTGGGAAAACATTGAAACAAAAGAAGAAAATGCTGATAACCAGCAGTTTCTCCGTTTGTCTCAATATTTTCTGTCATATTTTACACAAATTCAATCTTTAATAATTTCCATTTTGTCATTTGTGGCAATTTTTGAAGTGGATCACCCTAAAATTTTGCTGTTTGGGAAAGGGTTAAGCATGAAATAACAAGAGAAATCTGATCCTTACTTGACAGGCAAGTCTTTCTTCTCCAGAACTTTGTTGGCAAAGAAACCTGAAAATGATAAAATGATCAAAGTCTAAGTTTCAATTCTACCCTTTAAATGACGGTAAAACTTTAGACCTGTCCAACTTCATGAATTCAAAGATGTTACAGATGAAAATTTCAAAAGAGTAAAGTTTTTACAAATTTTGGTCTTTTAGGGAAGAAAAAATTGTGGAAAATGAAGAAAATGCTTCTCACAAGCAATTTCTTCATTTTCCACAGTGTTTTTCTTTATCTTGTGGGGGCATCAAAAGGTGTAACAATGTGGGAATGGTAGTCTGTTACATACAGGTATACCTACCAGAATGTTGGCTACATTAATCACATACATGTAGTTTCATTTGTTTAAAGCTTGTGAAGCTAATGGGAAACAATTTTGACTTAAGAGTTAAAGATATCTACAATGCTGAAAAAGTCCATGGAAAAAAGAAAATATATGTTTATGTTTTACCTGCTATAGACATTTCTGAAGTTCCGGCTAAACACAAATCTTTATGTCTTCTGGGATCTAGTCTATATACCTGCGTTCTATCTCCTGTAGTCTTGAACCCACAACTTTCCTGGAATGAAATATATTGACCCATTACCAAACAACAAAATATTGTAAAGGTCCAAATCGAAGGAAGCTGCCGGCTACATTTTCAATGTGACAAAATTTTGAAATTTCAAGACTTTTGGGTTAGAAAACATTGTGGGAAATGAAGAAATTGCTTGTGATAAGCAATTTCTTTATTTCCCACAATGTTTCCAAGCCATTATCTTGTAGGGAGTCTAAAAGAGTCATTGTGTGGTAATGGGTTAACACTTGTACTGTTGACTAAAATTTTTGCTTCAAACAAGCTACCAATTTAACAGACATTTCAAAAGGCTAAGATCAGACTGCACATATGTCATTGTGCAGGCTGATCTTAGTCTATACTGCCTGCCAAAGCTCAGGTCACAACAGTAAATTGATGTGAATAGCATGAGAAGGGTTAAATACTATATAGAACGCAATTGTGGAAATACAGCATGATCTAGATAATGTCGCTTTTCAACAAAAACCTCATAACTACAGCTTAAAACAAGCTGCGGTTACCACATATTTCTTGAAAAGCAATGATAAGCTTTTGCCGAAGTTCAGTCTTATCAGATGAGGATCTATTCTGTTTTATGAGAACTGGTGAAAAGAAACAAGTAAAGAACAACATGGATTCTCATCAGACTACATGTACACATAAGCTAATCTTGATAAATCTTACAAAGGCTCTTTTTATGGATAGAGAAGGGGCCCATGGCCTTTAATTTTTCGGGGAAAACGCGTCAAACAAGCTGCTATAGAAACAAAATTTCCCCTGAAATGGAAAATGTTAAGTTTTCGGACAGACAGATGGACAGACAGGCAGACAAACACAAGTAAAACTATATGTTCCCAACCTTTAGATACAGGGGCATATATAACTTACAATAATTTGTGGCTGTAGTAAATCTGGCACCGATATCAACTCAAACCCCTGAAAATATAGAAAATGTAGAACTTAGTCATGTAAGCTGTGCATACATATGACTGACAGAAAAATACATGTAGAGCGATTCTTAAATACCCAAAAACTTTGTTTGTGGTGGTGGAGAGGTTCAATACATCTTCATGTAACACATAAGCCTCTGTATGATTCAAAATAAAATAATATGTACAATTTGAAAGGTTTGATGTTTAACGCCTTTTTAACAGTATCTCCATGATTTTGTGGTGGTTGGAGCAACTAACCATGATTTTCTGTCATTTCTAATCAGTAAACCATTACATACTTTCCAAACCTCCAGTGGCTCATCCCACAGAGGTTACCAATTATCCACCTATTGGTGAGAGCCAAACGCCACAAAGATTTAGAGTATAATCCTGTGGCTGGAGATTGAATCAGGACCCAATCATGAATGATGCTCTACCAACTGTGTTATGGCCGCACATTCACAACTTTGAGTTTTGGCTTTGAATCAAAATCCTCTGATGTGGGTACGAGGGACGTTCAATTAATTTTGGAACTGGGGTTCTATAAGCCAAAGTTATGTCGCAATTAAATTTTAAGTTTCTTCAATCCTTCGAAGTAATCCACTTTGACACTCACACACTTCTGAAGTTTTGAGATCCATTACTTATAAGCCAATGAATGGGCCTCTTTTGGAACACCCCACAGACACTGGCAAATTGCACTGCATATGGAACATGAAGGCCTATACCGACGACCAGAGGCTTTTTTCGTCATCATGGGGAACACAAAAAAGTCACATGGGCTTAAGCCCGGCAAAAAGGGTGGATGAAGACGCTGTGCAGCATGTGTCTTTTTCAGGAAGTCTTGGACAAGATGACACCTGTGGACAGCTCCGTTGTCATAGATTTGGTACATGCCTCTTTAGCCGGTCCTAGATCTGCTCTATTCATGATATTTCTTTAATTTCGCAGACATATATTTCTTTTATGAATGACCGGCGACATTGGTACTACAGTGCACTCCGTGTATAACGAGATCGCCGGGACATCGCCCGATGCCTCGTTATATCCATGTCTCGCTAAAGCCGAATTGTAACAGAATGCGTGAAAAATGGTCACTTGCCCATGTCACTTGCCCATGTCTACTTTCGCTTTCACCGGAAGTGAACTATGACACATTTATAATCTCCTTTTTAGAGAGCATAAAGATAGATAACTCTTGATATTTTAATGCACACCGCTAATAGTAACATACGAACATTACACTTCACAGTTCATAAGTGCGCTTAAAATACTAATGGTTATGTACATCATAAAATATTTATTTGAAAAACATTGTGATTTTTCATTGTCCTTATGGAAAATCCCTGTTCTTATTTATTCTTGATTTCAAATTTCAACTCTAAGGAAAAAGATTTCCGCTTTTTAGTCGTGTCTCCCGTATTTTCCGTATTTTCCAAATTCATCGCATATGGTCGATGTTGGAACAAATGCTCTTAACTCGAGCTGGATTAATGTTGGAGTGTTTTGCAATAACACTTTGTCAATATGACAATAGGTAGTTCGGAACGTGGTAATCCCGTAATCGATCGATTATTACCTTTAAATGTCAGATTGCCGACGGCACACTTTAGGACCTAGTAGATATGTGTGAAAAATACAGCCAGGGCTAGGGCAATGTTGTTTGCAGACGACACGCTTTGTGACCAAACCTCGTTAATGTGTGAAAAATAGAGTCGGGACCAAGAAAATATGTACGCTATAGCCGATTTTTCGCTCAAACCAATCTCGCGTTATCCGATATAAAACAAAAGGAAAATAGAAGGGAAATGACAGGGACTTTGTTTTGTACTCGTTAAAGACGATATCTCGTATTACCCGAACTCGTAATACGTGGAGTGCACTGTATTTGAAACAGTAGTTTGAACAATACACCCGTTACATTTGAAAATTACCGCCTACAAAACTTTTGCCGCGCTTTTAATTTTTTGGCTATTACAGACATTGCCTGATCTTTTCGCAACCGTTGCTTGCTAATGACACGCCATTGGTGCTCATAAAAGTAGATTATTGTTCAATCATATGTATAAAGTTCAGAAAGCCCACATTTGTTGCATTTATTGCATTATTTCAAAATATATTTTGCACGGGTGGCTCTCTGTCCTTTAGGCAGCAGGTGGGGGATCCAATGGGCATAAACCTTTCTGTGTTTCAACCCTTTCGTCAAAATCGTATAGCATGTCCCCGATGAAAAAGCACCTTTATCTGCTATTTCTTGCACATTGAACCATGCGCCTTGTTCTGTCATGTCGGAATCTACAGCAACTTTTGCTTTGGTACTAGCTCTACCCGGGTTGCCTGAGAGGGGGGCATCATTCAGGCAAGTTTTACCAATTTTAATTTGTATCATCTTCCTAAAAACTGACGTATATTCAACGTTCGAATGTCCACAAATCTGATATAGTTCATTATATACATGTGATGCAGATATTTCAAAGCCTATGCGACCTTTAATGTAGACCCGTACATCCTACTTCAGTTCGTTTTCCATTTTGCGCATAGCGAATTAGCCAGTGTATATGACTAAACCAACTTTAAAGTTCAATACATTTTGAAAGAGTCAACGAATTTGTCACAAATTTTGACCAAGTATAGACAGTAATTTTCCCATCAAATAGCCGCAAGTACCACTAGTTCTAAAAGAACCGTGAGGTATGGTGGACCATTAGTACCACTTTTAATTGAATGCCCCTCATACTCAAACTTACCTTTTGCAACAGATATTTCAGTGTATACTGTATAAGTGCCTGTTCTAGTAATGCTAGTTGATCTATAAAGTAGTAGGTAGTATGGCCAGTTGTCATGGTAACATAATGTTGTGGGTACTCAGACTTACCTTTTGTAGCAGATATTTCAGTGTATACTGTATAAGTGCTTGTTCTAGTAATGCTAGTTGATCTATAAAGTAGTAGGTGGTATGACCAGTTGTCATGGTAACATTATGCTGTAGGTACTCAGACTTACCTTTTGTAGCAGATATTTCAGTGTATACTGTATAAGTGCTTGTTCTAGTAATGCTAGTTGATCTATAAAGTAGTAGGTGGTATGGCCAGTTGTCATGGTAACATTATGTTGTGGGTACTCAGACTTACCTTTTGTAGCAGATATTTCAGTGTATACTGTATAAGTGCTTGTTCTAGTAATGCTAGTTGATCTATAAAGTAGTAGGTAGTATGACCAGTTGTCATGGTAACATTATGTTGTGGGTACTCAGACTTACCTTTTGTAGCAGATATTTCAGTGTATACTGTATAAGTGCCTGTTCTAGTAATGCTAGTTGATCTATAAAGTAGTAGGTGGTATGACCAGTTGTCATGGTAACATAATGTTGTGGGTACTCAGACTTACCTTTTGTAGCAGATATTTCAGTGTATACTGTATAAGTGCCTGTTCTAGTAATGCTAGTTGATCTATAAAGTAGTAGGTGGTATGGCCAGTTGTCATGGTAACATTATGTTGTGGGTACTCAGACTTACCTTTTGTAGCAGATATTTCAGTGTATACTGTACAAGAGCTTGTTCTAGTAATGCTAGTTGATCTATAAAGTAGTAGGTGGTATGACCAGTTGTCATGGTAACATTATGTTGTGGGTACTCAGACTTACCTTTTGTAGCAGATATTTCAGTGTATACTGTATAAGTGCTTGTTCTAGTAATGCTAGTTGATCTATAAAGTAGTAGGTAGTATGACCAGTTGTCATGGTAACATTATGTTGTGGGTACTCAGACTTACCTTTTGTAGCAGATATTTCAGTGTATACTGTATAAGTGCTTGTTCTAGTAGTGCTAGTTGATCTATAAAGTAGTAGGTGGTATGACCAGTTGTCATAGTAACATTATGTTGTAGGTACTCAGACTTACCTTTTGTAGCAGATATTTCAGTGTATACTGTATAAGTGCTTGTTCTAGTAATGCTAGTTGATCTATAAAGTAGTAGGTAGTATGACCAGTTGTCATGGTAACATTATGTTGTGGGTACTCAGACTTACCTTTTGTAGCAGATATTTCAGTGTATACTGTATTAGAGCTTGTTCTAGTAATGCTAGTTGATCTATAAAGTAGTAGGTAGTATGGCCAGTTGTCATGGTAACATAATGTTGTGGGTACTCAGACTTACCTTTTGTAGCAGATATTTCAGTGTATACTGTACAAGAGCTTGTTCTAGTAATGCTAGTTGATCTATAAAGTAGTAGGTAGTATGACCAGTTGTCATGGTAACATTATGTTGTGGGTACTCAGACTTACCTTTTGTAGCAGATATTTCAGTGTATACTGTATAAGTGCTTGTTCTAGTAATGCTAGTTGATCTATAAAGTAGTAGGTAGTATGACCAGTTGTCATGGTAACATTATGTTGTGGGTACTCAGACTTACCTTTTGTAGCAGATATTTCAGTGTATACTGTATAAGTGCTTGTTCTAGTAATGCTAGTTGATCTATAAAGTAGTAGGTGGTATGGCCAGTTGTCATGGTAACATTATGTTGTGGGTACTCAGACTAACCTTTTGTAGCAGATATTTCAGTGTATACTGTATAAGTGCTTGTTCTAGTAATGCTAGTTGATCTATAAAGTAGTAGGTAGTATGACCAGTTGTCATGGTAACATTATGTTGTGGGTACTCAGACTTACCTTTTGTAGCAGATATTTCAGTGTATACTGTATAAGTGCTTGTTCTAGTAATGCTAGTTGATCTATAAAGTAGTAGGTGGTATGACCAGTTGTCATAGTAACATTATGTTGTGGGTACTCAGACTTACCTTTTGTAGCAGATATTTCAGTGTATACTGTATAAGTGCTTGTTCTAGTAATGCTAGTTGATCTATAAAGTAGTAGGTAGTATGACCAGTTGTCATGGTAACATTATGTTGTGGGTACTCAGACTTACCTTTTGTAGCAGATATTTCAGTGTATACTGTATAAGTGCTTGTTCTAGTAATGCTAGTTGATCTATAAAGTAGTAGGTGGTATGACCAGTTGTCATAGTAACATTATGTTGTGGGTACTCAGACTTACCTTTTGTAGCAGATATTTCAGTGTATACTGTATAAGTGCTTGTTCTAGTAATGCTAGTTGATCTATAAAGTAGTAGGTAGTATGACCAGTTGTCATGGTAACATTATGTTGTGGGTACTCAGACTTACCTTTTGTAGCAGATATTTCAGTGTATACTGTATAAGTGCTTGTTCTAGTACAGGGTGCCCAGTGACTTATGGTGTCAAAAATATAGGTATGTCCCAATAATATAGGTATCAGTAAGCCAGAAATATAGGATAATATAGGTTGTGTTTATAATGAAGAAAACACTTCTTTAAACATTTCTCTACCACCACCACTACCTTCCAGCTCACTGTTATTAATAGGACATCAGAAGAAACAGACAAGACAGCCATTTATATAGCTATTGCTTTCTGTTCTGAAAATTAAGGTGTTCCAGAGAAACCCATAAACGTATCAGGGAATGATAGCCAAGAAGGCCATTTATCTCTCACCGTAGAGAACATTGAGGCTTTGAGAAAATGATTGAATTTGATATCTTCTGTCTCATCCTAGACCCACAACTTCCAGCCAATTTTCATTGCAAGAAAGCAATTTGAAGAATTTTGGCAAAGAGTCATGCTGCCATGATACATGCAAAAACCTCAATATAGGGTCTCTGAAAAAATGATTTTTCAAGAGAACTTTGATCTAGATTTTCTTCTAAGTTCTTAGTCTCTATAAGGAATCTGATTTGGAATCTCTCCACAACATAGAGCCAAATTTCATAATACTACAAAACTTTGAAGTGTTTTGATGAAGGGTCATTAGACAATTCTACACACCACATTTGAAAGTCATTGGTTAAATAGTTTTGGATTAGAAGATGAATGAAAGAAATATGATATTCTACAACATAGGGTAAATTTCCCAGTACCCCCAAAAAATTGATGTGCTTTGGTAGTGGGCCTGAATTTAGACAATCCTACAAACCAAAGTATAAAGACAAAGGCCAAACAGTTTCTAAAGGAGAAAAAGAATGTGTATGATTTCCTACTTTGTCTCTCACGAAATAAAATATCAAATATACGACCAATTGTCATGGTACCACAGTATTTTGAAGGATATTGGTGGAGGACCATGAGATGGTTCTACACAGCAAATTGAAAGCCCTAGGTCAAATGATTCAGGAGCAGAAGATTGTGTTAGATTTCTTGCTTTGTCTGTATACTCAAACACACAGGGCCACTTTTCATTGTACCAATATAATTTGATAAGTATTGGCAGAGGGCCATGAGACAATTCTTTATACCATGTTTAAAGCCCTAGGCAAAACAATTTAGGTGAGGGAGATTTTACAAAATTTCCCTCTTTATCCCTTTATGAATTTTGATACCCCACAACATGGGGCCAGTTTTTATCATACAATAAATTTGTGAAAATAAGTATTTCCATAGAGGGCCAAAAGACAGTTTCACATACCATTTTCAATGCCATAGGCCAAACAATTCAGGAGAAGTAGATTGTCCTTCCTTGTCTATATATGAAATAAGATACCCCCAGATCATAGAGCCAATTTTCATAATACCACAATGACTTAAAGTATTTCGGTAGCAGGCCTTTGGCTGATGCTACAAACACAATTTCAAGACTCTTTGTCGTATTGTTTGAGAGGAGAATATGTTTATGGACTGGCAGATGGATGGATGACCATGGTTAGCAATCACAATACCTCTCACTTAGCACTAATTGCTAAGGTCATCTGAAAACAAATGTTTAATTTTAATATGTTTGATCTTAAACATACTGGCTGTCTCTAACAAACATAACACGACAAGCAACTCTGCGTACAAATTTCAATAAGTCTCTGTCACAGCAAGATGAAAATTAAAACATTTCTACCTAAATTTGGCTTCTAGTCATTAACAGTGAGTGCAAAAGAAGGTTCTCTTTTCTTTAATCTTCCTCAGAGCTCACATGGAGGGCTGGTACTGACTGTGTGATAACTTCAGGACAGAAACTCGACCTTAGCTTTGTGTATCAGAAGCAAAACTGACCTGCTTCAAGTTATTAAGGCTTCCCTCCTGCATTCATGTAAAGATATTATAATTCATTTCGCAAGTTATTTTAACTGAACTTGGCTGTTCATAAAAGGCACATATCCATTCAATAAAATGGTCAATACCAGTAAAAGATGTCAAAACATACATACAAGCTTCTTCAACAATGATAAATAATATGTTTGATCAGTGTTTACCTGGCATTAAAGTTTGAAAGAGGCCTGAAAGGAATATACTAATTTCTACTGTATATTGATAGATAATAATTACTTTTAATTCACAGAAAACTGCTATTTTGAGAGTATTTTATTTAAATATGTAATCATCGCTTACCCAAGACACAAAAATATAGGTATTTATAGGTATTTGGGTCAAAATGGGTGATATTATAGGTTTTTATAGGTAAGGCCCAAAAATATAGGATAATACAGGTATTTATAGGTATTTATAGGTTACTGGGCGCCCTGCTAGTAATGCTAGTTGATCTATAAAGTAGTAGGTGGTATGGCCAGTTGTCATGGTAACATTATGTTGTGGGTACTCAGACTTACCTTTTGTAGCAGATATTTCAGTGTATACTGTATAAGTGCTTGTTCTAGTAATGCTAGTTGATCTATAAAGTAGTAGGTAGTATGACCAGTTGTCATGGTAACATTATGTTGTGGGTACTCAGACTTACCTTTTGTAGCAGATATTTCAGTGTATACTGTATAAGTGCCTGTTCTAGTAATGCTAGTTGATCTATAAAGTAGTAGGTGGTATGACCAGTTGTCATGGTAACATAATGTTGTGGGTACTCAGACTTACCTTTTGTAGCAGATATTTCAGTGTATACTGTATAAGTGCTTGTTCTAGTAATGCTAGTTGATCTATAAAGTAGTAGGTAGTATGACCAGTTGTCATGGTAACATTATGTTGTGGGTACTCAGACTTACCTTTTGTAGCAGATATTTCAGTGTATACTGTATACGTGATTGTTCTAGTAATGCTAGTTGATCTATAAAGTAGTAGGTAGTATGACCAGTTGTCATGGTAACATTATGTTGTGGGTACTCAGACTAACCTTTTGTAGCAGATATTTCAGTGTATACTGTATAAGTGCTTGTTCTAGTAATGCTAGTTGATCTATAAAGTAGTAGGTAGTATGACCAGTTGTCATGGTAACATTATGTTGTGGGTACTCAGACTTACCTTTTGTAGCAGATATTTCAGTGTTTACTGTATAAGTGCTTGTTCTAGTAATGCTAGTTGATCTATAAAGTAGTAGGTGGTATGACCAGTTGTCATGGTAACATTATGTTGTGGGTACTCAGACTTACCTTTTGTAGCAGATATTTCAGTGTATACTGTATAAGTGCTTGTTCTAGTAATGCTAGTTGATCTATGAAGTAGTAGGTAGTATGGCCAGTTGTCATGGTAACATTATGTTGTGGGTACTCAGACTTACCTTTTGTAGCAGATATTTCAGTGTATACTGTATAAGTGCTTGTTCTAGTAATGCTAGTTGATCTATGAAGTAGTAGGTAGTATGGCCAGTTGTCATGGTAACATTATGTTGTGGGTACTCAGACTTACCTTTTGTAGCAGATATTTCAGTGTATACTGTATAAGTGCTTGTTCTAGTAATGCTAGTTGATCTATAAAGTAGTAGGTAGTATGGCCAGTTGTCATAGTAACATTATGTTGTGGGTACTCAGACTTACCTTTTGTAGCAGATATTTCAGTGTATACTGTATAAGTGCTTGTTCTAGTAATGCTAGTTGATCTATAAAGTAGTAGGTAGTATGGCCAGTCGTCATAGTAACATTGCTGCGAAATAACAAACAATTTAAGCAATACTAACTGCACGAAATAACTATAGAAAATTATTCTTTGCTGGATACCTTTAACCTTTTCCCATATGACAAAATTTTAGGGTGTTTCAACTTAAAAGCTGCTGCAGATGACAGAATTGGTCAGAATAAAGATAGGATTGATGTACAATATAGCACAATATTTTGCCTAATTTTTTCCCAAGCATTTGCTAGTATGCACATCAAAACTAGGTTTTGTTTGGGAAAGGGTTAAAGTTACAAAATTCTGTTAAGTACTTGATAAGGCTCTTAAAAAGGTAACAGATTTTTATGGATACATGACACTGGTTTAGAATCTTAAGTAAAGGACTATAACCAGACAAGAAAATTTTGGACTGTCTTAAACTCAAAGATCATGCAGATGACAATTTCAAGTGTATGAAAATTAAGATTTTGGGGTGTTTTGGGGGTAAAAAACATTGTGGGAAATGAACATATTGCTTGTTACAAGCAATTTCTTCATTTTCCATGATGTTTTCAAAACCCTTTATCTAGTTGGGTGTCAAAAGTTGTCACTGTGTGGTGATGGGTTAAGTCAATGGGCATCATATCAGCAACAGCTTTGTAAAGCATGTTACCACTGACACCCTATGTGTCGCTCTAAAATGTGTGAAATGTAGGGGTGGGGGATTAATTTTATTTTTTTTTTACTTTTCAAGGACAAACAAAATGGACTACACAATCCTTTAATTTAAAGGAAAATCTCTATTCGAAAAGGACATAGCCAACCTTCTATGACCAATTTTGATAATTCCACGAGACAAAACATATGTGACCTCACTGACCTGCTATGCTAAAAGGGACCTTCTAGGAAGAGTAAAAAGTATTGGCCTTAGTCAGTCTTTGTGGACTGCCCAGACTGATTTGGATCAAATTTTTTCATTCTAAGGTAATTTTCTGAACCTAGAATATTTTTTCTAACTAACAATATGTTCATTTTCCCTAATGCGACATCTGTTTGATGTTTGATCCGCTTCTTGAAATTTGATTTTATGGCTACATAGGGTGCCTTTTAGCATGACCGGTCTCAATATATACTCACTGTGTTCTAAGCATTCCTAGTTGCTCTCCAAGTTCTACCATTCCCTTTGGCTCAAAATTCATATCTACAAATAAGAATGGAGGAAGTCAGTGATGTTACCAAAGGGTTCACAATGTGTGAAAAATTCAGAACATGATATCGTCAGTGTAAATGCAAAACCTTGTACATCGATTTTTGCGATTTTCAAAGTAAAATCTTGCATGTCCAGTTTAGAAATTCTCGCTGGTCTTAGGATATTTTGACTTATCAGTATTTATGACACATTATTATGTCAACATTATTTCCAAATTTCCAGTAAAAGATTTCTGAAAAGTTATTAATGTTTTTTGGTCAGTTGGTAACCCCTAAAGTATTCCAAACAATCAGATACATTGTATGGGGTTTTGCATAAACTCTGATGATATTACCATTATACTTTTATCATATTGTTTTCATGATGATGTTCAGTCACCTTTGCTTTCAAACTTAATTTACTATATTTAGCCCTTGTTGCTCATCTTCACTCAAGAGTATTTAATGGGTACACATGAAAGTTAAAGCGAAAGTGCCTTGGCTGCCAGATGTGACCACTTGAAACTGAATGATCATACTAGGTTAAAGTGTAAAGAGACACAGACTTTAAAGTTACACAGAAACTTTATTGTCGCAATATTTTAAAACTAGATCTATCAGATTAGATTTTTCTCAATTCTGAACTGGCTTTTTTTGCATTGATTTGGAACTATCATAGTCATAGTAGTTTTAACCCCTTCCCAAATGGCAAAATTATAGGGTGGTCCAATCAAAAAACTGTTTCAAGCTCAAAATGGATGTTGATATAGAGTGGATTGGTGTAAAATATAAGACAGAAAATGTTAAGGCAAAAGTAGAAAATGCTGATCTTCAACATTTTCTTCTTTGTCTTGATTTTTCAAATGTTTATTTTCCATTTAAAATCAGGAAAAACACACATTTGTTTGGAAGGTTAAAATATTTTAAAAATAAATTGACTAGTCTGACTGACCTGGTTTTTGACCAGCTACATCTATCAATGTGGCTTTATCTTCATCCCCTACTGGCTGAAAGAATATGAATTACATGTAGCATCTTAACATATTACCAGACAACAAAATTTTGTACTCTTCCATTTTGAAAGGTGTTGCAGACGACAATTTCAAGTTGATGAAATTTCACAATTCTTCCCATTTTGGGTTAGAAAACATTGTGGAAAATGAAGAAATTGCTTGTCACAAGCAATTTCTTCATTTACTACAATGTTTTCCCAAAGCCTTTTCTTTTGAGGGAGTCAAAAGGCGTCACTGTGCAGTAATAGGTTAAACCCATTACCGCAATATTCTAGACTAATCCAAATTCAAATGTGTTTCAGAATAGATTTTCAAGTGAATGGACTTCAACATTTTTGGTCTGTTTGTGTAGAAAGAATTGTGGGAAATGAAGAAATTGCTTGTCACAAGCAATTCACTCATTTTCCACAAGGTTTTCCAAACCTTTATCTATTACGGCGTCAAAAAGCATCATTGTGTGGGAATGGGTTAATCCTTTCCCAAATGGCAAATGTGCTGATTGCTCCAATTTGGAAGCTGCTGCAGACAACAAAATGATTGCTGATAGAGATAGGATATGTGTATGATATAGCACAGAAAATATTGAGGCAAAAGTGGAGTATGCTGATAATGAGCATTTTCTTCTTTCGGTGTTATGTTTTTCCATGCCTGTTTTAGGAATAGGGACTTCTTTACCAGTTCTCGTTTGGGAAAAGGCGTGACAGAAGTCATCCTGTAGCAAAGAATACGCAAAGAATACAATCCAATTTCCATCAAGTAGGTCATAAACCTACTAATTATGATCCAAAAGGAGGTGTCAGACCTTCATTGAATTAAATTGTCAAGTGACCAAAGTACTAAAAAAATACACTACAAACAAATTTAAATTTCCCGTAATACTTAAATTTACATATTTGTCCTTGACATTGTGTACATAGCCTAAAACTTTGTAGTCTAATCTAATAGGCAAGGTACTTCCTCAAAAGCTAAACTGTAAAATGAAGCCCTACTGATTCAGGATGAGACATATTTGGAAGATCCCAGGCAGCTTGTATAAACTCTCTGTATATCTTCTCTTTTTCTTCTGGCTGAAAAAAACAATATGGAATTTAACCCTTTCATTTGCAAGCGCGCTTTAAAGCGCGGTCAAGAACGCTTATACTGTTTAGGGAGGCATGGGCTTTTACAAGCAATTTTTATACCGTTAAAGTTATTATGACACCGGATACATGCTGAAATATTGCGCAATAATGTTTTGTTCTCGTAAAATGTGAAGAAAAGTGCAGTTTTTGGGGTTTTATGAGCTGTAACGATGGCCAGGAGGGTTCAATATTCTGCAGAAGAGGTCCGGCGAATCATCATGTCAGTGCCGGACGATGATGATAAGGATTACACTGATTTTTTGGGTATAAAAAGGTAATTTGAACATTAGAAATATTTCGGAGACTTCGAATAGTGACCCCGATAGTGATTCAGATAACCGCAAACCGAATCCAGTCCCAAATTGTAGGGGTGGGGGTGGTCGGGGTCATGGCAGGGGGCCTAACAGGGGTCATGGGGCTAGAGGTCGAGATTTTGATGAGATGCAAATTTCTATCAGTTACTCATCATATTGTTAAAAGGAAATTGAATAACCTTTCCAATGATATATAGGTTTATGGGTTTTCTGCCAGTAAAATCTATCTATTATGCATTTGTATACATAAAGTGCTTGGAAATAGGGAAAAAGTCATTTCTGGGAAATAATTCTGCAAACGAAAGGGTTAACCCATTACCAGATGACAAAATTTTGGACAGGTCCAAATTCAAAGGTGCTGCAGATAACAATTGCAAATGATTTGAATTTTACATTTTTGTTCTTTCTGTGTAGGAAAAATTGGTGGAAATGATGACATTGCTTGTCACAAGCAATTTCTTCGTTTTCCACAATGTTTCCCAAAGCCTTTGTCTTGTGGGGCATTAAAAGGTGTTACAGTGCGGGAATGGGTTAAACAGTTAGCTAACATTCTAAATGAAATATTTTAAAATGCTACAGTATCAAACTTTTATCAACTGACAATAATTGAACAGTTTAATGTTCTATATTTCAAAGTACTACTCAATCTGTGTTTGTATTTTCAAAATGAGTATTTACTTTAACCCTTTCCTGAACAAAATTTTAGGGTGATCCTCTTCAAAATCTGCAACAAATGACAAAATGGAAGTTATTAAAGATAGAATATGTGTAAAATATCGCACAGAAAATATTGAGACAAAAGGAGAAACTGCTGGTTATCAGCAGTTTCTTCTTTTGTTTCAATGTTTTCCCAAGCCTTTTCTAAAAGGGACGTCAAAACCAGGTCTTGTTTGGGAAAGGGTTAAAGTAATCATGGACTTATATCAATTATCTAGATTGATTTGGCTGATTCTTTTTACATTCAATACATACATGTACTTCTATTTACATGACATACAACAAATAAGTACTCACATTATTCTCATCTGTCATTTTCTTGTGTAGATTCAACTGAAATATATTGAGAATCCATGTCAAAGTACAATGGAACAAGGTGTGTTTGTGAAACACAAACACCCCTGAAACTTCAAGTTTTCCCATTAAAAATCGTCATGTTAAATTCTAGGCAGACATCAAACAGACAGATGGACAGCTGTAAAACAATGAAAACCAAACTTTTCATAAAGGTGGAATAAAATTTGCCCACAATTTGCCCGTTATTAAACAGATTAGCCCTATCTCAAACTACAAATATTTGGTTCAATCAAATTGAAAGGCATAGAAAGAAAAACAAGTTAAGTTTTTTTTTTTCAATACTAAACTCTAACTGAGCTAGAACAGAAAATTGATCTTTTGTGACTCACTGTATCTTGTTGGTTTATTCCCTGAACCCTCAATGATAGTTCAGGATATCAATACATCTTCAGCAAAGTATTCTGACCCATCACAAAATGATAACATTCTAGACTGTTCTAAATTCAAATAGATTGCAGTTGACATTTTCAAGCTGTGAGAGCATATGAAATTTTATATTTCTTGGTCTTACTGGGTAGAAAGAATTGTGGGAAATGAAACAAGAGTTGTCCACAGACAACATAGCTTGTCCATACAGGAGCTTGTCACAATAACAGGTCAACTCCACAGTCAAGGACAAGAGGTCAAAGGTCATGCAGGGTTTTCCCTGAGCATGAGAAATTGGGGGTCATTCTGACCCCCTTGCCTTCAAAGTTAGGGGTCATTTCTACTATTTTGTGGGTCAAATGCCCTAGGACTTAAGTTTCATACGAAAATCTGGATTTTGAAACTAACGTCATTAATGACCCTCGGGCAAATTTATAAGGTATCATTTGTTTTGAAATTGCGACCATGACGCATGATTTGTGTGTCATGGAAAACCCTGGTCATGGTCCCAAATGAAAAGTCTTAGCAAGAGATATATATTTGTGAAATATCAAGGCTCTATCTCTAATAGTGCTTAAGATATAGGCCTGGTTGAAGGATTTTTTTGTAGATCAAACTCCAAGGTCAAGGTCGCTAGGTCAAAGATCATGGTCACAAATGAAAGGTCTTGGCAGAAAGTACCCATGTGTGAAATATCAAGGATGTATCTCTAATAGTACTTGAGATATAGATCAGCTTACAGTTTTTGAAGACGTCAGACAGGACACAGCAGGACGTGATGTGGACACAAGGGCTGTGACATAAAGCCCCATCTCGCTAAAAATTGCTTGCAACAAGCAATTTCTTTATCTAAATTTTCCATCTTTTCAAAAGCATTCATTTTATCGGATGCTAGAAAGTGTCAACATGAGTGAAAGAGTTTAGGTGATAGAAACTACAAGGTGTAACTTACGACTGTATCAATATTGCCCACCCCTTTTCTATGTGCAATGTTCTCCTTGATGAGATAATAATTGTTGGGATCCAGGATGAACTCTAAATCAAATTCTGGGTCTGCAACAATCAATGGTCATTTTTCTAACACAATACCACACAGTGACTATTTTTGACTCCCCACAAGAAAATGGCTTTGGAAACATTGTGGAAAATGAAGAAATTGCTATTGACAAGCAATTTCTTCATTTCCCACAATGTTTTCTACTCAAAAAGATAACTAAAGTTTAAATTTCATCAACTTGAAAATGTCGTCTGCAACATCTTTGTATTTGGACAAGTCTAAAATTTTACCGTCTGGTCATTTATCTAACACAATACATCATCTAAGTCTGAGTACAAATAAGTTTTACTTCAGGAAAAGTTTGTGCAGCTTACAATTTTGTAATTTCTCCCACGCAAACTGCAATAGCTATGGTAAGTTATTGATTATGATTAAAAGTTATATAACAAACAAATTCTTCTTTATAAAGGAAATTAAACTTTAAAACATGTCTCTTAAAACACCCATCCCTTAAAAATTGAAACAGTTAAATTGATAGTCAGCTGGCAAATCATGAATAAGGTGACAACAGTACTATTGCTAAATTAGTAAATATGCACTCTGAAAGTAATCTATTTACTTGCAGAGCTCCAGATAAGTGGAGGTGAAATGTAATATTTCACTAAATATTCATCAAACCCTATGTTGTGTGTACTCATTAGAATTGTCTTGTTGAGACAATTCAAATGAGTACATACAACATAGGGTTTGGATTTGAAATTAAAAAGAATGTCTTCAACACCCCCCCCCCCCCCTTGCAGCTCTGAATTACCTTTCAGTACAAGAGGTGTTTCCCATGGCTCTGGAATTCTTGAACAGCTAGCTTCAGCAACATTTTCATCCATTGATAGTCAGCTGGCAAATCATGAATAAGGTGACAACAGTACTATTACTAAATTAGTAAATATGCACTCTGAAAGTAATCTATTTACTTGCAGAGCTCCAGATAAGTGGAGGTGAAATGTAATATTTCACTAAATATTCATCAAACCCTACGTTGTGTGTACTCATTAGAATTGTCTTGTTGAGACAATTCAAATGAGTACATACAACATAGGGTTTGGATTTGAAATTAAAAAGAATGTCTTCAACACCCCCCCCCCTTGCAGCTCTGAATTACCTTTCAGTACAAGAGGTGTTTCCCATGGCTCTGGAATTCTTGAACAGCTAGCTTCAGCAACATTTTCATCCTCATATGACTGTTGAGTGGTATTCTGAAGCAGCCTACACTGTGTTCGGACTGTCCGGATTTGTGACCAGGTCATGCGACCTGGACTGCGTAGTAACCTGTATATTCTGTGTGGCGGTATATGTTTGCCGTTATGGTATAGACTGTTGATGACTGTGTGACCAACATGATTCCTCAGTGGTCTAAGTGCTCGGAGTGTCTGTGTAATTTGGGACATCTCTCGGAAAGGATCTTATATAAAATATTAAAAAAACTGTTGTGTTTTGATCAAATCCATTTTCCATCATCTAGAAAAATTAACATTACTGATCAAAACACAATCAAAGGAGACAGTAAATTAACTATGATCAAGAAATATAATTTAACCCTTACACCTTAAACAAGACCTAGTTTTGACATCCCCAATAGAAAACGCTGGGGAAAATTTTGAGATAAAAGAAAATACTAATAGACAGAATTTTCTTTTCACCTCAATATTTTCTGAGCTATACTGTGCTCAAATTCTTTATTTGACCTCCCTAAAACATAGCTGTCAAGGGTCCCTGAATGTCAGGAATGGGGACATTTTAAGTAAGGGGCCTGAGTGCAGCTAGGGCCTCTGTGGGTCCATGAAAAAGCATTTGCCAGGGGTCAAGTCTCCTGGAAAATCCTGAAATTTAGTGATTTCATAATTTCAGGAAATGCATTTAAGATGACAATTGAAATCAACAAAATCCAACTCTTGTTAACCTTACAGTGCCCATAATAAGTGTCACAGTCAATTAATCATCAATTACAGATAAAAATAATCATTTTACATTTCAATTTTTATTCAACCAAATTCTTCTTGAAAATGCATGTGCATGCGTAATACATGTGACTTGACAGGTATGTCTAAAATTTTGTTGTGACAAAATTTTAGACAAGACCAATTTCAAAAATGTTGCAGACGAAAATTTCACGTGAATGAAATTTTACTTTTATTGGTCTGTTTTGTGTAGAAAACATTGTGGGAAATGAAGAAATTGCTTGTCACAAGCAATTTCTTCCCATAATATTTTCTTGAGCCATAATCCGTGTGCGATTTAGGCCGGTAGAGCTCTTCTAGAAGTGGTAGCGCTAGTCTGGTTCCCGCCTCTGATACACTATATTGTAAAAAAAAAAATACAACGTAGTGTATCAGAGGCGGGAACCAGACTAGAGTTTCCACTTCTAGAAGAGCTCTACTGGCCTACATCGCACGCGGCTATAATATTGTGGGGAGTCAAAAGGAGTTAGAGGAAGCCAAGTAAGAAAAGGGAGAAAATGATGCCTGGCTTTTTTTTCCAAATCCCCTTAGTTTCAATCATTTGTGCTTTCATGGACAGTTTAAGAAGACGTCACAAAACTGTTCATTTTTACAAAACCAATTAGGGGAGATTCGGGATTTCTCGGACATGTGGGTAATCTCGGACAGCCAGACGTTTCTATTTATAAATAAAGTCTTTATGAAGTATTTCCCAAAATCAGCTGTATTCAGTGATTTTTTTTCTTAAAAAAACGGTCGTTATTGGGCCCCTTTCCCCTCTCTGAGGAATATACTTTTTTCCCCCATTTTAGAGAAATTTTCCCCTCCTGGAACAAGATTTTTTCTTGCAAAGAAAAATCCAAATCATAGTTAGATTCTTGGCATCTCTAACAGTTCTAATGGTTGTTTGAATGTCCCATTATGATATACAAGCAAGTTAAATGCATTTATAACACTGTATTTGAGAATATAAGCATGTATTGAAAATTTCCCCTTCTTGGGCGTTCACGCGAACATTTTCCCCCACCTATGGGCCCTGACCGCCTTCCCCCAAAATTAAAAATAAACACTGGTATTTATAGGTATAACGCGTCATCAATCGAATGCGCCTGAAAAGATGACACCACGTGACATGTATCGTGATGTGTGGGGAAGTTTACTCATTTCTGTGACGTAGTGTCCTACTTTACCCGACGTATTATCGTATTTAGCTATTTTAAACTCGGACACTACATGATTTCTCCATGTTTATCTGATTTTCATGCGCAAGTTAGCAACATAAATGATGTCGACTGCAACAGCTTTCAAATTGGAGCAGTGCAAAACTTTACCGTTTTGGAATGTGTTAAAACAACAGTTGCGTCCGAGATTCCCCGTTCAATGAATTTGTCAATGTCCGAGTTTACCTTACTCTGATAGTATACTTTATTTCGTAAAATTATCTGCCTTGGCTTTATTTTAACTGTTTTAGCCAATGATATTAGTGTAGAATTGGAATACTTCATTGTGTTCGTTGTTAGCATGAACCAATGATTTTTCAAATGTTATAGAATATATCCAATTTTTTGTATGGTAATTGTATAATGTTTAAGAAGACAAATGCAGCAAATTTCAGAGAAATTCATCAAAAATTCAATTTTTGGTGAATTTTTTAAGATTCCTGGTGAGGGGTATCTTGATTTTCAGCTTTTTTTTTCTGACCAATAATTGGAACCATGAAAATATCCCATATAATATGCCAAATCTGCACCCCAGGGATAAAAATTTAGATTTATTTGGAATATCTATTCTGTCTGCTTACCAAAATAACAAAGTAAACTGAAAAATTGAGTAAAAAAATATTTATTTTTAATTTTCACAGTTGACATGTATAACCTAAACTTGAACGATTTCAGTACAATTCATATCATCATGTTTCTAATGCTGTTTCTGTCTCTTTCTCTTCAGGCTCATCAATCTGCTCTGATGTCTGATTATCTTTTGGACTGATCTACAAGCCCTGCAATAAACAGAAAATGACATATTAAGCTAAAAACATAATATATACCCTTACCCAAACAACAAAAGTTTAGGATAGTGGTCAAAATTCAAAAGAGTCCCAGATGACAAAACTGGTGTTACAAAAATAAAGTCTAGAAAGATTTAAGGAAAAGAAACAAGATAATGCTGGTCATCACCATCTATTTCTTTTCTTTCAATGCTTTCCAAAGTCTTCTCTGGAGATTGGGAGAGGTTTAACCCTTTCCCAAACAAGACCTGGTTTTCATGTCCCTAATATTAATGGCTTGGGAAAACATTGAGACAAAAGAAGAAACTGCTGATAACCAGCAGTTTTTCCTTTTGTCTAAATATTTTCAATGCTGTATTATACACAAAGTCTAGCTTTAACAACATCTCTTTTGTCGTCAGTAGCAGTTTTCAAATTGGATCACCCTAAAATTTTGTCGTTTAACCCTTTCCCATATGATGATTTTTCTGGATGGCCTGCTTCAAAAACTTCAAAGACAACCAACATTTGCTCCTCTCCTCTCAACATTTTCTGTAACAGTAAATTAAAGAAATTTTGTTTCTGATTATACACATTCTGTTATCTGCAGTACCTTTAACTGATCTAAATTATTGTTGTTTGGGAAAGTGTTAAATATGTAATGTACCCAATTTTAGAATGCTTGAAAATGAATGGAGTTGTAGAAGGCAAAATTGAATGTACAGAAAAGACTTGGGTTTTTTTTCTATTATGATAACCAGGTCTTCTTTAAAACAAAACTTAAGATGTAGAAATATAAACTAAGCATATAAGGCTTACAGACAGGGAGCTAAATTATCCCAATGATTTAACCCTTTCCAAACAACAAAATTTAAAGGTGGTGCTATTTGAAAGCTAGTGCAGACTTTGCCAGACAACACAATGAATGTTGATAATGATTGGATCTGTCTACAAATATCATTTAGCAAACTGAAAGGAAATATTGTGACAGAGAAGAAAATGCTTATACTTATAGTCAGTATTTTCATCTTTTGCCTCAATGTTTCTCAAATCATTTGTATAGGGGAAATCAATATCAAGTCGTGTTTGGGGATGGGTTATTATAAGATATGGACATAATGGAAGGAATGTAGTAAAACCTTACCAAGTGAAAATCTGGGTATCTAGCTTGTTTAGTGTTGAATGTCAATGTTAAATGATAACCATCATCCACTGTGTATATCTTTAATTAACTAAGGATGACTGATACCTGAAACATACAGAATAAACAGTACATTAAACAAATGATTAGTTATCTCCTCCCCCAGGGACAAGTTTTTTAAGCAGTAATAAAACTTAGAATGTCTGTATAAATCACTTATCAAATTACAGAATGTTTCATATTACAATTGTACATCAGTCACTATTAATTAAAGATCACTTGAACTGTTTGTCAGTTAGTCTATGTAGAAGCCATGGGAGGCTGTCTATCGCGACGTGGTCTTCCAGGTGTCAACAACTCCTTCTTCCCAGTAGCATTGTGTGGCTGAAGACGAGCCAGAGCACGGGGTAAACGTGTGATGGGTTTGTCGTCATGGTTTGTTGTAGGAGGAACTTTGTCCTTGTCTGTCAATATTCGTCTGGGTGATAAACCTGATCGATCTGTGGACTTTGGAGTCAAGTGTGCTGGCGGGGTCTCTCCAGAGGTGGCAGGTGAACCATGGTTAACAGGGGGTAGAGCAGAAGAAACATCCATCTTAGGAGTCATGTGCGAAGGTTGTGGTGTGCTATATTTTAACGGAGTGGTAGTCAATGTTTGTTGAGCCGAGGACGAATTATCTGTAACAGTCGTGTCTGAAGGCTGTGGCGTTCTTGGCATAGCAGCAATCGCACTAGGTAAATCGCTGTAAAACGGCGTAAATTTTCTCAGATGTTGGCGATTTCTTAGTGTAACCCGTCCTGTCCCATCTACGCGTACAACATACTGGTGGTATTGGCGGACCTCAACAATGACTCCGGTGCGCTCCCATCTCCTCGGGTGGTTGCCTACTAAATTTTGGATGTACACATGGTCTCCAACCTGCAGTGGTGGCAACTGATGAGTATGCTCGTTCCATCTCTCATGCTCTCTCGAGTGACGTTTGGCAAGAGCTAACTCCCTACTTGACATCAGTTCCTTCCAAGTATCATGAGGCGAATATCTACCCATTACAATTGGAATGGCATCTCTGATCGGACGACCAAACAGGATCAAAGCTGGAGAGGCCCTAGTCTCTGGATCGATAGAGTTCCTGTATATAAGTAACGCCCTCTGAAACTTGTCGACGTCTAAGGAACCATTTGCAGTGATATTGTCCGCAAGCATACGTTTTACCGTCTTGACCGCAACCTCGGCCCTGCAGTTGGCATGTGGGTTTGCAACCGATGAGATTCTATGTCTGACTCCCCAGGCTTTTAAGAATTCCTGTGTTTTTCCAGCTGTATACTGGGGACCTCCATCTGAAGTTAACTCCTCCGGGATACCAAACGTTACAAACGTTTCACGAAGCCTCTTCACTAGTCCATCTGCTCCAAATTCCGATTTGTATACCATGGGCCAGTTGGAGTACCTGTCCACAATAACAACATAATCTTTTCCGTTGTAGGTGAAATAGTCACTGCAAATCTTCTGGAAAGGGTATTCCGGGGGAATCATATCAGCAGGCGGCTGCATGGGGTTTGACTTAGCCATCTGGTGACAATGTCCACACTGGTCCCTTGTTCTAGTAATATCCAATGTGATATCTGGCCAATACACTGAGTCCATAGCCCTGGCGCGCATCGAGGAAACTCCCTGGTGTGCCGCATGAAGTGCCGCGAGAACTGGTTTACGTAAGGCTGGTGGAATAACTATACGCTGTCCCAATAGAATCACACCATCAACAGAGCATAGACTGGCAGAAAAACGATGAAATGGTCGCAACTCCAGCGGCAAATCCCTACAATCCTCTGGAAATCCCTCTTCTATCTGTTGAAGGAGGCTGACAAATGTAGGATCTGATGCTGTGGCTTCACGTACCATATCCCATGTTACAACCGTAATATTGGCATTTAACGCAGTCGTAGCGGCAGCAACTGTGGAGATATCATCCGCTTGATCTCGTTCCTCTGTAGATAGGTTAAAAGTGCAGGGTGTATCACGAATACTAGCAGAACAACTGTCAAGGGACTCGTCTACTTTGGCATCACCAGGTAATACCAGTCGATCCGGGGGACAAGCTGGATGTCTAGAAGCCGCATCCGGACCTAGGTTCTTCTTCCCAGGTACATAAACCACTGTAAACTTGTATCCGAGGGTCTTTTCTTTCAGGTTGAGGAGACGTCTATTATCTATCTCTGTGAGTGATCGGTTGTTCAAAATCTGGAGTAGTGGTTTATGGTCAGTGGCCACAATCAGGTTTTCGCAGCCGAGCACATAGTATCTTGTCTGGTGTAGTGCATAAGCAACAGCCAAGGCCTCACCTTCAATGGGAGCATAACGACTTTCCGCTGGGTGGGTGAATCGACTACCAACCAAACAAAGCTTCCATCCCTCATTACAGCATGCTGGTGTTTTACTGGCACAGGTGCAATACTTCTGCATCATAAGGAAGCCAATTCCATCAATGGACCAGTCCGTAGCTAGACAGGTTACGCGTGCGGGGTCGAACAGACGAACACCTTCCTTCATCTCCTGGATGATGACCTCTTTGGACTTTCTAAACAATTCATCCAGCTCATCTGTCCACTGGAACTGTGTAGACGGTTTCAATAGAGCCCTGAACGGTTTCATCTGTTTAGCCATGGCAAACGCATAGGCACCTTGGTTGATCAATCCAAACCACGCTCTAGCACCAGTAATGTCGGACGGTGTGGGAAAGTTGCTGATAGCATCTAGGAATTTGGTGCTTGGTCGTATATTCGTAGGTGTAATTGTGAGTCCCGCAAAATCTACGATATCTTGAGCAAACTGGAACTTCTTAGGGTTGAGGGTAATACCATTCCGAGCACAGAGGTCTAACCATTCGCATGTCTGGAAGAATGCCGCCTCAATAGAATCTGCCCACATACATGTGTCATCCACACATTTGACCTTGTTCTTGAAGTCAGTAATGACAGCGTCAAATCGTTGGTTGTACGCATCTCCGCTTGCCATAAATCCCTGTGGTGCTACTCTGTACCGATACCTTCCCCATGGTGTTATAAAAGTAGTAAAATGACGGTCTTCCTCTCTGATAGGTACGGAGTGGTATCCATTCCAGGTGTCAGTAACAGTCTTTTTCATACCCTGTGGTACCCTGTCAGCTAGATGAAATGGGCTTGGTACATGATGGGTTTGGCGTACTGAGTGTCGATTCAGTGGTTGAAGATCATCGCTGCAGCAAAGGCTGCATCCAGGTCCTGGGACTGCCAATCACATCCTTCGACAGGGCACTCTAACGTCGGCATTTTGATAATTATCTACTGTCTAAATTCTGCGTTGATAGGGCTGTATCTTCCGAACAATGACTTGGTATCAGTCATAAATGATAACCATCATCCACTGTGTATATCTTTAATTAACTAAGGATGACTGATACCTGAAACATACAGAATAAACAGTACATTAAACAAATGATTAGTTAAATGTGTCAGCCCTTTGGCCTTATTCTTCTTCTAGCAATGACCAAATTACAACAATAGATCATCTGTCAGATGGAGGTGTTCACATTTCCGCATCAGATTGAATCATTCAGAAAAAGAGATCTGAGACATCGTTTACATACACTTAAAGGCCTAAGGGGCACAGGAATCTAGTATCGTAAGAATCATAATATAATTTAATTCTTTGTTGTTGCATACACAAATATTAATACAATAAACCACATCAAATGTTTGTAATTTTAGCTCTTTGTCCCATTTTTTTAATTGAAAACAGGAATACACACAAGAGAAGTCAAAAAGAACAATTAGCAATGTACCTACAACTAAGAACAATCTTTTTCTGATCAAATTCCCCATCAGGACAACAAGAAAACATATTGAAAAAAAGAGGGGATTACTAAAATTCAATTTTGAGTTTGCATTAATCATTTTGAGCTAAATATCAAACACAACAATCTTCAGGACGAATAAATAGAAATTAAATATGGTGAAAACATGTTTTAATGCTTTTTCCAGCCAAAATATTATGCAAATGTGATGAACAGAGACATTACAAAAATAAACTATGAAAACGAAAGTAGGTCAAATGTAAATATTGATGGGTGCTGCCATTTAGTCAAATTCATGAAAAAGGGATACGATTGTATGTCGAAAACATGCTTCTTATACATTTTATACATTTTCCAGAGCGAATATATGCATTTGTAACACACAGGGACATTAAAAGTACAAAATATGAAACCGAAAGTGCATCAAAAAGTGATCGGAATTTTCCGTAAATCTTCGGGAATTTCCGGAAATTCGAGGGGGTGCAAAAGTTTTCAACCATTATGGCACTTTTTACGTGACCAATCGGTATTATTTTTTATATAGGCATGAAGATAAATGATTGTTCTGTACTAATACCTTTGTATTTGGCCGGAACACGTCTTCAAAAAGATTTTTTTCTTCAAGTGAAAATTTCCGATTTCGATTACGGAAGTAAAAAGATCGCGAATTTAGCCCGGGAATTCATGTTCTGGTAGTTAAATGTATCAGCTTTCATTATTGGATGACATTTCCCTCCAGAAACCAATCAGAAAGACGCTTTCGAGCGTAATTTACACCCATGCAAAGAGAAATAATTCAGGACCATTTTTTGTCAACATTTTTCTGTGACGTCAGAGTTACTTCCCTTTGCTTGGTCCATGCTATCGTTGTTGATTCAATAGCTTGTCTGTCCGAGAGAGTGTGATATCTATGGTGTTCTGACAGAGGCTAAGTTTTGTGTCCGAGTTATACCGAATCTCCCCTACCCTATAAAATAATTTTATCAGTGATCCCATCAAATTCATCCGGAATAAGGTCTAGTCGATAACTACTCAACTATTAAAAAATCCTATAAACAACAATCAGTAGTCAAAACACGAATAAACTATTCATTATGTACAAGGAAATGTGTTCAATATTATTTGTATGATATCAAAATGCATTTGTTACCTCCCAAATCTTCAAAATCGTTGAAATTCTTCACTAAAAAAAATATGTAGCGAAATCGCAGTGTTTTGGACCGGTGCCACTAAAATACGAAAAGACCCGATTTTTTGCGAAAAGGACCGAAAAGACCCAATTTTTTGCGAAAAGGACCGAAAAGACCCGAATTTTTTGCGAAAAGGACCGAAAAGACCTTTGGCTTTGCGAAAAGGACCTTTGAAAGCTATAATTTGTCGTTTTAAGCTTGAGATAAAAGAATATCTTCTTTAGATTTACGTAATATATCTAATGGAAAAAAACTAAAACGATTTAGATTTTGATTTAAATTTTACAGATCGTGTTTTCATTTCAACCAGATCAGCAAAAATAAAAGAAATATTGATAGCCATGTTGAATGCCAATTGTTAACTTTTTATTGGTGGATTGATTGATCAATCTACTGATTGATTGATTGATTCATTCGTTTATTCATTTTTTATACATACTGTAACACTAATCAGTATTTGTTTTTACTTGTTAAAGAAAGATTATATGTTGATTAATTGATGTAATATAATTGTTCTGATGACTTGTTTGATTGATTGATTGAGTCGTCGATTGGTTGATCAATCGATCGATAAGTTGATTGATTGATTCGTCAATTGGTTGATCGATCGATAAGTTAATTGATTCGTTGATTGGTTGATCGATCGATAAGTTGATTGATTGATTGATTCGTGGATTGGTTGCTCGATCGATAAGTTGATCGATAAGTTGATCGATAAGTTGATTGATTGATTGATTGAATAATTGATTGATTGATTGATTGATTCTATCAATCAATCAATCGAACAATCAATAGATCAATCAACCAATCGATCAAGTCAAGTTATTAGAACAACGGTACCCCATAACAATTATATTACATCAATTAATCAACATATATTCATTCTTTAACAAGAAGATAACTTGCAGGTTTAAGTGTCATGTATAAATATCAATCGACCGATTGATTGGTCGGTCGGTCAGTTGGTCGGTTGGTCAGTCGGTCGGTTGATCATTCCATTGATTGATTGATTGATTGATCGATTGATCCATTAAACGATTTGTTTTGATTGATTGATTGAATGAATGATTTGTTTAGATTGATTGAGTTATTGATTGATCGAGTTATTGATTGATTGGTTACCTTTTTAAATGACTTTTCACTGGTGGATTGATTGATCTATCAAACGATTGATTCCTTCATTTATTCATTTATTTAAAGTGACATTTCACATTTATTTTTTCAAATTTTGCTTTTATCTTTATCTGAAATAGCGTGTTTTCTTATGGACATTCTGAAAATTGCAAGCCAAAATATTGCACCGTTTACGAGAAATATATGTTTTTGTGCTAATATTAAACAAATTGTTGTGGACAACAGTTCAGATTTATATGGAATTTGTCATTTCTGTCTCAACTTTAAAGTTGTAGTTTTGGCTTATTAATAACAACTTTAAAAAACTGATAGCATTTCTACGCATTAGAATAACCAATCTTTGCATCAAGACATGCTTTAAAAAATATGAAATCGGAATGAAATGTCCCTTTAAATATGACACTAAACAGGCATTTACTTGTTAAAGAATGAATATTTGTTGATTAATTGATGTAATATAATTGTTCTGATGACTTGACTTGATCGATTGGTTGATTGATCTATTGATTGTTCGATTGATTGATAGAATGATTGTTCGAGTGATTGATTGTTTAATTGGCTGTTCGATTTGTGGTTCGATTGATTGATTGATTGAATGATTGCTTGATCACTTGTAGATTAAACAGATATTGTTTGATATCTGCTTTTTATTGCTTTCCGATTAACACATGACTGTCATATCGCTGTTTAATTACCATCCATCTGCTTGACTATAAATGGTTAATTAATTCATGCCACCCACTGAAACGGCTTAACACCTATCAAATTCATGTTAAGGAGCGGGTTTTGACTATTTCGTACTGATTTCATATATTGTAAATTGTTACGGATAATTTCATTAAAGATATATAAGAAGTGGTCCATGATGGTTCTAAATCGCTCATCTGACCCAAGCCTAAGCTACAATTTTGTTTGAGTTAAGGTAGTCCACCCCTAATGAGATTCGGACGATGTCGTAATTATTCGGGCGACGTCGAAAACATTCGGCGGTGGAACTTTCCACCGCCAAATGTTTACGACCGCGCCCGAATAGGTTCGAATACGAGGGGTGATCCAAAAGTAATGTCACAGTGCCTTTAGTTTGGTAATTCGACGTATTCTTGTACAAATAAAGACTTATCGTTCAAGCCTATCCTATTTGAAACATGCTTTTCTGAATTATTTGAATATTGTTCATATATACGAGAAAATAAAACGCTAAAAAAGATCCGTATCTAGCATGTGCGCCGCACGTCCTAGACTATTCGTTTGAATATTTTTATAACTTTATGTTCTACCATTATATTAAAGGAACAGAAGCGTGAAATTAGCTGATATTTTTAAAAATGACGCATCGTCGTGATATTGCTCAGCAATTTTAGAACGTTTCAATTAAATCGATGTATTGGAAGACCAAATAAGTCTCATTGAATTCATCACTCGCATTCGGGAAAATGGCAAAATCGGATAAAAGCCCACAACGTGCAATTCTGAACTTTTGCTAAAGGCTAGGAAAATAGCCGATTGAAGCAACAGAAACAATAAATTCTACCTAAAAGAACGGATTGTTAATGGGAGTCTCGTCTACCTTTGATACAAGCATTTTTCGGAGTGAGGATGAATCGTTTGAAGATGAAAAACGAGCCGGAAGACATGTGGCGTAGCGGAATGACGTCAACGTCAATGGGACTTTGCGTTATTACCGCATCTACAGCTGAGTCTAAGAGGAATTCATCACGTCGACCTTAACCGACTGAAAACAAATTGATTCAAGGAATTACTGAACTTGTTGTTTGTAAATGCATTTATGAAGTGGGTCGAACGCCACGAACATTGCATTTAACACGGAGGGCGATTTTTTGAGAAGGAGCAGACTTTGACGTCAATGACGTTGTTTGTTGTGCGGCGCTGGACATCGATGCGCTATGTAAAAAGGTGGTTTATTTTTTAAATATTTAACCAAACTTTATGAAATTTTGTGTATGTATTAAACGAATGTTAATTGTTCGGCATGTGGAATTGCATAGCGATACGTTCATGAAATCACCGAAAACAACGTTTGTGACATTACTTTTGGATCATCCCTCGTATGTAACGACGCCGCTCAAAAAACCCCGATGTTTAATTAATCTCAGAATTGTTACATTACGGGTATTCTACCTTAAACCCCCATCCAAACAATCTCCATTGATCTATATCACGGCGGTGAATCACGTGACGCAGAGACTGCAGAAAATATTCAAAAATCATTTTAAGGTAGAATACCCGTAATGTGGCCATTTGAGATTCATAAAACATCGGCTTTTGCGAGCGTTGTCGATATGTATCTGAACCTATTCCTGCGTGTGTAAACATTCGACGAAAGAAAGTTGCAACCGCCGAATGATTTCGACGTCAGCCGAATAATTCCGACGTCGCGTGAATCTCATTAGGGGTGGACTACCTTAATTAATATCTGTTACTTAGACTGAAAACAAACTTATGGTTACCAATATTGTATCCAAGTTTCGTCTTGATTGGTCACATACTATTAATTTTGTGGATGTTAGAGTAAAATAAAAGGTCAGAAACAGCATTTTCATCAAATTCAAGGGCAGATAATTCAACAACTTCTTGTTCAACTACACTGAATTTCTAGATCATCCAGAATCTTATGTTGACCAACCTGGAACATTATGTCTAAGTCTTGTCTTGATTGGTCAATATTTGTGTTTGTTAGACTTAAAACAAAGTCTAAAACAGCAATTTTGTCAGATTTAAGGGCACATAACTCATGAATTTTTCATCTGATCAGACCAAAACTTGAACTTCATCTTCAGATTTTATGATCACCAACATTTCATCTTGATTAGTCAATAATTGTAAATGCTAGAGTGTACATAACGTCGAAAATAGTCGAAACGGAAATTTTGTCCAATTCAAGGGCATGTAACTCGTGACCATCTGGTCTGATCAATGAGTAAATAAGCACAGGGGGGAACAAATGAATGAATGAATGAATGGGCGCAAGAGGGAACAAGCAAATTCGTTGAATTGATATCCCCCGCCGAACATATTTTCATTGTCAATAAAGTAGCGCGGAAACGAATATAACTCTGTATGTATATGGCTTCAACAGAACGAATATCACTCTGTATGTATATGGCTTCAACAGAACGAATATCACTCTGTATGTATATGGCTTAAACAGTCAGGGGCAGTAACTCTAAATTCGACGGTCGAACCGGGTAACCCCGACGATATGTGCATGTCCTCTTTGTAGTGAAGCTGTGTGCCAAGTTTCATTGAAATCCGGTCTATAGTTTTCAAGAAATAGCGCGGAAACGAATACCACTCTGTATGTATATGGCTTAAACAGTCAGGGGCAGTAACTCTAAATTCGACGGTGGAACCGGGTAACCCCGACGATATGCGTATGTCCTCATTGTAGTGAAGCTGTGTGCCAAGTTTCATCGAAATCCGGTCTATAGTTTTCAAGAAATAGAGCGGAAACGAATATCACTGTATGTATATGGCTTAAACAGTCAGGGGCAGTAACTCTAAATTCGGCGGTCGAACCGGGTAACCCCAACGATATGCGCATGTCCTTATTGTAGTAAAGCTGTGTGCCAAGTTTCATTGAAATCCGGTTTATAGTTTTCAAGAAATAGCGCGAAAACAAATATCACTCTGTATGTATATGGCTTAAACAGTCAGGGGCAGTAACTCTAAATTCGACGGTCGAACCGGGTAACCCCGACGATATGCGCATGTCCACTTTGTAGTGAAGCTGTGTGCCAAGTTTCATTGAAATCCGGTCTATAGTTTTCAAGAAATAGCGCGGAAACGAATATCACTCTGTATGTACATGGCTTAAACAGTCAGGGGCAGTAACTCTAAATTCGACGGTGGAACCGGGTACCAAGACGATATGCGCATGTCCTCATTATAGTAAAACTGTGTGCCAAGTTTCCTTGAAATCCGGTCTATAGTTTTCAAGAAATAGCGCGGAAATGAATATCACTGTATGTATATGGCTTAAACAGTCAGGGGCAGTAACTCTAAATTCGGCGGTCGAACCGGGTAACCCCGACGATATGCGCATGTCCTCATTGTAGTAAAACTGTGTGCCAAGTTTCATTGAAATCCGGTTCATAGTTTTCAAGAAATAGCGCGGAAACGAATATCACTCTGTATGTATATGACGAATATCACTCTGTATGTATATGACTTAAACAGTCAGGGGCAGTAGCTCTAAATTCGGCGGTCGAACCGGGTAACCCCGACGATATGCGCATGTCCACTTTGTAGTGAAGCTGTGTGCCAAGTTTCATCGAAATCCGGTCTATAGTTTTCAAGAAATAGCGCGGAAACGAATGTCGGACGGACGGACGGACGGACATGGCAATAACAATAAACCCCCCCCCCCCGAAAAACTTTTTCGGCGGGGGATAACAAATGAAAGAATGAGAGAGTGAACAAATAAATGAATGAATGAACGAATGAGCGCGAGGGGACAAATAAATAAATGAATGAATAAATAAATAAATAGATGAATGAGAGAGGGGAAAATAAGTGAATGAATTAATGAATGAGCGCGAGATGGAACAAATGAATGAATGAATGAGAGACCGGAAAATGGGGGAATGAATGAGAGACAGGAAATGAATGAATTAATTTGTGCGGGAGGAAGAAATGAATGAATAAAAACGGAACAAATGAATGGATGAATGAATAATTGAGCGCGAGTGGTAAAAAATGAATGATAAAATGAATGAATGATTTTTAGAGAGGTAACAAATGAACGAATGAATGAGCGCGACTGGGAACAAAGGAATGGATTGGTGAATAAGAGAGGGAACAAATGAATGAGTGGGATCGGGAGCGAACAAATGAATGAATGAGCGCGAGATGGAACAAATGAATGAATGAATGAATGAGAGAGGAAGAATGAATGAATGAGAGAAGGCGCAAATGAATGAATGTGTGAGAGCCTGAACGAATAAATGTCTGAATGAATGAGTCAAAGACGGAACAAATGCATGAATGAATGAGCGCGAGATGGAACAAATGAATGAATGAATGAGAGATGGAACAAATGAATGAATGAATATATGGATGAGCGATAGAAGGAACAAATGAATGACTGAATTAATGAATTGAGCACGAGAGGAAACAAATCAATGAATGGAAAGATGAGCGAGAGGGGGAACATATGAATGAATGAATAGATGAGCGAGAGAGGGAACAAATGAATGAATAGATGAGCGAGAGAGGAAACAAATGAATGAATAAATGAAGGAAGGAGTGTACGAACGAATTATTGGGTGGATGAATCAATGATTTAGATCATCATTGATTCATCCATGCCACTAAAATACGAATCAATCAATCAATTAATCAATCAATCAATTGAACCACTAATCATACAATCAATTTAACAATCATTCAAACAATCAATTTAACAATTGTTCGATTAATCGAGCAATCAATCGATCGATCATCCAATCAATTAATTGACCAATCAATAGATCAATCAATCAATCAATCAAGTCATCAGAACAATTATATTACATCAATTAATTAACAAATACACATTCTTTAACAAGTAAATAAATTGCCTGTTTAGTATCATGTATAAATAAATGAATAAATGAAGGAATCAATCAATTAGTTGATAGATCAATCAATCCACCAGCAAAAAGTCAATCAGAAGGCAACCAATCAATCAATTACTCAATCAATCAAGAATTCAATCAATCTAAATAAACCATTCAATCAATCAGTCAAAACAAATCATTCAATCAATCAATTGATCAATAGATCGATCGTCCAATCAACATGGCTGTCAATATTTATTTTCTTTCATTTTTGCCGATCTAGTTGAAATGAAAAGATGCTCTGTAAAATTAAAATTTAATCATTTTAATATTTTTCCATTAAAAATAAGTAAATTTAAAGAAGATATTCTTTTATCTCAAGCTTAAAACGACAAACTATAATACAGTTTTAAGTTTACCTAAATTTCTTGAAAAAAAAATCAAAATGAATTTAAATTAAGTGATTGATGGATAGATAAAGTGAGGGATACATTTAGAGCAAAGATAGACAAAAATGAAAAGCAATCTATCTTTTAAAAATGTAAAATTATGGCTTTCAAAGGTCCTTTTCGCAAAGCCAAAGGTCTTTTCGGTCCTTTTCGCAAAAAATCGGGTCTTTTCGGTCCTTTTCGCAAAAAATCGGGTCTTTTCGTATTTTAGTGGCACCCTTTTGGACTATTCGTCTGAATGTAGAGTAGTCTCCCTTTCCGCGCCATATGTCACATTCTTGCATTGTTGTCCCAAAATGGTTTAATCCTGTTTTAATCCGTCTTTTGAGGTAAATATGTGTATGTCATTTATGGTGTTATACCAAAGTCATTAATTTTGTTAAAACAAATCAGAAAAATGTCCAAATTAGTGAGATGAAAGCTTTAAAACAAGTTTAAAATGTAGTCAAAAAATAACAATGGTGGAAAAATTAGCATTTTTAATTAGCTACTTTGACCTATGACAAATCTGGCTTTGTAACTTAATTGCAAGATTTATATTTGATAAACTGAGTGAAAGAGTTGTGTTTGTAATACACTTTTTTGCATAGTAAAGTAACAATGGTATACAGTCATTTCGTACCATAACCATTTCGTACCATAATATAATTGGTCATTTCGTACCATAGTTTGGTCTTTTCGTACCATAATTTAATAATTTGGTATCACATTTTATTTTAAAAGCTGTCGACAATAGTAGAAAAAAATGGATGGAGATACAAAAATATCTACGAATATAAGATATAATTTTACCAAAAACATGCTTTTAATCAACTTATATATAAAAAAACCAGACATTTGGTTTGATTAATAATTTGGTTGTTGCTGTCTCTGATTGTCACACCTTTTATGTGTTAAACACTGAACCGATCTATTATCAATTAAAGTCTACCCACAAACAAGCAATTATCATTTACAATAATGATTATGAGGTATTTCTTAACTCTTTCCCAAACGACAAAAAATATGGTTGCGAATTTGAAAGCTGATGCTGACGACAAAGTTCAAGTTGATAAAAAGGCATTTATTTAAGTTTTGAAATATTGAGACAAAATGAGGTAATCGTCTGTGTTATTGCAAAACCTGGTAACTACAGTTTTTATATAAAGTTGTAGAACTTTTTTCAATAACACAGACGAAATGATGGTTATCAGCATTTACTTCTTTTGTCTCAATGTTTTAAAAGGCCTCTCTATCAAGGACGTGAAAACTGCTTTGGAAAGGGTAAACTTTTTCAACTGTTTCAAATTCGAGTTTTGTAGTCTACAATTTTGGTCGCATGAAATTTTACCTTCTTATCTTTCTTGTTAAAAAACATTGTGGGAAATGAAGAAATGGCTTGTAATGTTTTACAATGTAAAAAGCATTTACCTTGTGCAGCATCAAATGGCGTCACTGCGTGACAATGAGTTAAAAACAAGTATGCATTTCGATATGTTTTAACACTTTCACTAGAAAGGCTTTGGAAAGCATGAATGCAATTTAAGAATAAATCGCTTATTACAAGTTTTACTTGAATACATCCTTTTAAAAGACGTTTAAGTTTTCTTTTGAGATTGGCATTGCAGGCAATCAGCTAAACATTGGTATTTGAACAACATATTTGTAAATATAGCCTGAAATGCAAATGTAGTAGATTTAGATCTTTATTTGTATAATTCTAGTTTAAAGGGACATTTCATTCCAATTTCAATTTTTTAAAGTATGTCTTGATGCCAAAATTGGTTATTCTAATGAGTATAAATACTATTAGTTTTTTTTTAAGTTGTTGCCAATAAGCGAGAAACACGCATTTAAAGTTGAGACATAATCGATAAATTGCATATAAATCCGAACTGTTGTCCACAACAATTTGTTCAATTTTAACACAAAAATATAAATTTCTCGTAAACGGCGCAATATTTTGGCTTGAAATTTTCAGAATTTTCGTAAGGAAATATGCTCTTTCAGATAAAAATAAAAGTAAAATTTATGACAAAAAATTCTGAAATGTCTCTTTAACATGAATTTCGTGGTCAAATTGCATATACAATGTTTGAAAATCTGTTCATCTTCGATGAGTATTCATATTTTTTTATATTTCACAGAAGACATCAATGGTACAAGGTTTAAAATATATGGTACAAAACGGTAAAATTATGGTACGAAATGACCGAAGTTATGTATGTGAAATGACCAAAATTATGGTACGAAACGACCAATTATGGTACGAAATGACTGGTACGAAATGGTTATGGTACGAAATGACCATAATTCGTAACAATAAATTTGATGTTGCATTGGACAACCAACATTTCCTCCTTTTGCCTCAATGTTTCATACATATACTACTGGTATATTTTGAATATTTTCACAACTCCTACAATAATTAATTTCCTTTTTGTCACCTATCTATTACCATTTTCTCCGTTTTGCTTAAGTTTTTCTTATTCTAAATCACATAGGTTCATTGTTTGGGAAATGATGAACGCTAGCTGCGATATCTAATATCTTAGCCACAAACTTTGATGATGGGTATTGGTTTGAAACCCAGATCAAGATTAATAAAGGTTTTGGTTATATTATTGCAAATAGATGAATCCGTCCATAGGAAGACCTGATTTTGACACACTGAATACAAAAAAAATAGGGAAAACTTTGAGGCTAAAGAAGAAAATGCTGATTATCAACATTTTCTCTGTTTGCATCAATATTTTCTGTCTGACATACTTTCAATTTCTTTTGATATTTACATGTATTAATTTTTGTCCTCAGACTGTAAATCCATTCGAAATGGACCGGTCTGAAGTTCAGTCATTTTAATTTAGGAAAGGGACAAACAGAAATTATGCTAAAGAAAAAAAAAAAAAAAAAGAAACTCACTGATGATCAATTCATGAAATCATTGAGCATGACAAGGGTTTATCAAAAATATGTTAGGAAAAGATTTAGGGAAAAGAAGAAAATTCTGTTAACCAGCATTATCTTCTTTTGCCTCAATATTGACTTTTCTATGTTGTACTCAAATCATATCTTCATCATTTATTTTGTTGTCAGCAGATTTCAAGTGGAGGTAGTCTAAAATGATGTTGTTTTGGAAAGGGCTAATTGTATATCTATAATCTAGCTATGATTTTCACTTTTCTTCAGGATCCCATCATTTACGCAGATGGCCTCCCCTTACAGGCTCCCACCCTTGTCTCTACCAGAAGATTTATTTGTTGCTTCAAATCGAAATTCCATCTTTTGGGTACTCATTGGTTTTATCTTGACGAGACGATTCCAATGAGTACCAACAAAATGAGGTTTGATGAACAATATTACCCCTTTACCAGACGGCAAAATTTTGAACTGTTCCAATTTGAAAAGTGGTGCAGACAGCAATTTCAGGTTGATGAAATTTCAGAAATCTTTCCATTTTGGGTTAGAAAACATTGTGAAAAATGAAGAAATTGCTTGTGACAAGCAATTTCTTCATTTTCCACAGTGTTTTCCCAAGCCTTTTCTTGTGAGGGAGTCAGAAGGCGTCACCTTGCAGTATTGGGTTAAGGAGATATTGCATCATGAAAAGCTAATAACTCCTTTTATCTGTAACCATTTACATTTACACTTCTTCAGGATCCCATTTACCCAGATGGCCTCCCCTCAAAGACACCCACCCTTGTTTTTAAGTACTCATTGGATTTATCTTGACAGGATTCCAATGAGTACCCACAACATGAGGTTTGATGAACGATATAAAGGAGATACTGCATAATGAAAAGCTAATAATAACCCCTTTCAGAGCTACATATAAGTGGTGGTGAAGACATTCTAACTTTGCTATTTCCATTCAAAACCCTATGTTGTGGGTACTCATTTGAATCGTCTCGGTGAGACGATTCCAATGAGTACCCACATCATAGGGTTTATAGAATTATAAATGAAATATTACATTTTAAAAAGCCATCACTCCCTCATATCTGTAGCTCTGCCCTTTTATCTTTCTTCAGGATCCTATTATCATCCCAGATGGCCTCCCCCCACAGACTCCCTCCCTTGTCTCTACCAGAAGATCTCAGTTCACAGTCAGACATGGAAGCTAGTCAAGTCGATGAGGAACATTTATCCATGAGTTGCCAGGGCAACAGTACCTCCCCCATACCTTCGACCGTCGGTCTTGCGCTGAACAGTCCAGAGGGCATCATGTGTTACGGGAATGAAAAATACTTTCTACAAGAACAGGCTAAGTTCTGTAACAATGAGAAGCTGAGTGATATTATACTGGTTGTGAATGGGAACAGGTTTTTTGCCCACAAGATGATTCTGGTGCGGGCTAGCGATGTATTTGAGAGAATGTTGAGTAGTGATTGGGCAGATCCAGCCAAACAGGTGACAAGATTCATTCTAACATAAATCATCTGCAGTAGCTTTTGAATGCAACCCTTTCCCAAATGACAATATTTTAGGGTAGTCCAATTTGAAAGGTGTTGCAGACGACAAAATGAAATATAAATCAAAAGGAAAAAATAAGCATATCAAAGCCTAGAAAATATGGAGGCAAAAGGAGAAAATGCTGATTATCAGCATTTTCTTCTTTTGCCTCAATATTTTTCCAAGCTTTTTCTAACAAGGACGTCATGACCCAGTCTTGTTTGGGAAAGGGCTAACCAATCAAAAATTTCCATTTTGGAAAGGGTGAGCAAACTGTGAACTTGTCTCAGCAAAATTAAACTTTTGAACATTTCAAACAAAAGCATTTTAAATTCTTTGGTCTTATTTAATGAGATTGGACTAAGTTGATGGTTCTAAATCCACAGAATTTGTTTGTCAAAGGTTGAAGTTGTGTGGAAAAAGGGAGAAATGCTGTTCATCAAGGATTGTTTGGTATAGTGTGAATTATGTTTTACATTGCAGGAACTGGAGTTAGTAGAAGACCCGATGTGTGTTTGTGTGTTCCCCAGATTCCTGAAGTTTCTATACTCCTGTCACATCAAACTAAATCTGGAGAACTCGTTACCGGTCCTTGTACTGGCAGACAAATATAATGTGGTGGACCTGCGAAATGTCTGTATTAACTTTGCCAGCTCTTACATAATCCCTAAACTACAGCTGAAGGATGTGTTTTATGTGTGGTTCCAATATGCCACTAAATGTTATCATAGACAACTCATACAGTCGTGCATCAGAGCTATGGCAGTTAAAATGGATGATGTTATAGGTAGGCTGAATTTGTTGGTCACTTAAGATTAGTTGCTTCAGATTAAATTTTTAGCAGCTGAAATATAAACCAACAATTAACAGTTACTGGTAGAAATTAACATTCAAAATATATTGGGCATCAGTGCTTATTGGATAAAGCTTGTCCTTTCAGGTCACTGTCACATCATCATGATAAAAGAATTATTCTGTCCTGAATGCTTTTGTTGTAATTAGAAGACCATAAGTTTTTTTCAGAAAGAAGAAATATTGTAGAGTCTATTTAAAATTTATGTTGGCAATTTTCTTGAAGATTTAGGGAAGGCATTTGTTTAAATTTCTTCAAATTCAAAATTATGAATGTTTCAATTTGTAGGTTCTGTAGACTGGGAGAGAGAGTGGGTTGGTTTAGAGAAGGATCAGCTGATCGAATTCCTTGACAGCTCTGATCTCAAGGTCAAGGATGAATTTGAGCTGTGGAACGCCACATTGAAATGGCTCTACTCCACACTACATCCAAAACGAGCCTTACATCTGGAGGAAAATCTCAAGGAGGTTCTCGAGTACATCAGATTTCCCATGATGACTGCGGAACAGATTTTTGAAATTGAAAACAGCGACATCGCTAATGAATATCCCCACTTGTTCCAGAAGCATTTCATGATGGCGTACAAATTCCACGCTCTTCCATTAACAATGAGAGCCAATGTGAAGGAATTTACACAACAAAGCTTTATTTTACGAAACTTCAGTGATTTGAGATGGGATTGTCGATTTGTAATACCCAACTATTCCACTTACGTTAAAGGAGACGAGAAGGGTTACAGATTTTCTACGCGAGCATCGACATACCCACTACAGACATGGGATTGGGAACTGAAGATTTACCCAAAAGGAAGCTCGTCAACTTCCGACGATTTCCGTGTTGTCTTGTACTCGAATCTCATCTTGGACCAGCCCAGACCGATGGAATACCTGCTATCATTGGTTGGTCGGAATGAAATCCTGTATTCAGTGTGTGGGAAGAAGAATTTCTCAAAGACTCGATACATGATTGATACAGAGTTGGATAAGAAAGTGTCGATAGGGGATCTGTGTCAGCCTAACTCTCCCTTACTTGTGGATAATTGTCTCATTCTGCAGATTATTCTGAAACCAGCTGAATGATTAACTCTTTGCAATACATTGATGCCTTTTGAGCCCAAAAGTCTTGGAAAACATTGTGGGAAATGAAGAAATTGCTTGTGACAAGCAATTTCTTCATTTCCCACAATGTTTTCTACCCTGAAAGAACAAAAAAATTGTAAAACATTATTCACTTGAAATTGTTGTCTGCAACATCTTTGAATATGGACCAGTCAAAAAATGCTGCCATCAGGTAATGGGTGAAAACTCTTAGTTGTATTAAAAGGCGTCATTGCTTGGGAAAATTAATAAAAAATTGGATAAGAAAGTGTCTATAGATGATCTGTGTCAGCCTAACTCTTCTTTACTTGTGAATAACTGTCTCATACTACAGATTATTTTGAAACCAGCTGAATGATTAACCCTTTACCAGATGGCAATATTTGGACCTATTGAAACCATTGTGGAAAATGAAGAAATTGCTTGTGACAAGCAATTTCTTTATTTCCCACAATGGTTTATACCCAGAAAGACTAAGAAATGTAAAATTTTATTCACTTGAATTGTTGTCTACATCTTTGAATATGGACCAGTCAAAAAATGTTGCCATCAGGTAATGGGTGAAAACTCTTAGTTGTATTAAAAGGTGTCATTGCTTGGGAAATGGTTAAAAAGATGGATAAGATAGTGTCTATAGGTGATCTGTCAGCCTAACTCGCCCTTTACTTATGGATAATAGTTATTGTTTCACACTACAGATTATATTGAATCCTACTGAATGATTCAAGAGCTTATTGCGTAATTATCCATCCATAGAACAGGCTTTGGAAAACATCGAGGCAAAAGAAGAAAATTCTGAGAATCAGCATTTTCTCTGTTTGCCTTGAATTTTTTTTTGTTATATTGTACAAAAATCTATTTCTCTTTATATCCATTTTGCTGTCTGCAGCAGCGCTCAGAATTCAAATGGAACAGCGCAAATGATTTAAGGGCTTATCTCAAAAATGTTTTACGGTAGTCTACCCTTAATGAGATCCGCAAGACGTAGGAATTATTCAGGGGACGTTGAAAACTTTCGGCGGTGGAACTCTCCAGCGCCGAATGTTTACGACTGCACCCGAATAAGTTCGGATACATAACGACGACGCTTGAAAAAAGCAGATGTTTTATGAATCTCAAAATGGCGACATTTTGGGTATTCTACCTTAAGTACATTTATAGAGGTAACAGGCGTGAAAATTTTGTCGCATCAGCAATTAAAAATCTTGAGATGAGCAATTTTATTCTCTGAATTTAATTGCAATTGACCTTAATTTTCCATTACTATTCATCAAACTGCTATACTAGCATAGGCGAAGCAACCCATACGCAAAAACGCAATTGCATACACATCACAATTTTTTTTTGTTTTGTTTCCCTTGAAATAAACACGTGAATCGCAGTAAAAATACATAGCCTACCAAATACCCCAAGGAGCCACGAGTGACCATTCCTGGCTCCAGGTGGGCATTTGGTATGTATTTCATAAGCATCTTCATTAAATTTTCAAAACTTATCTCGGAGATGCCCGCAAGACCCACCCCAGCAGTATGGAGCCTGCCATCAAACATCCCCTGATACATTAGGCATGCGTTTTGCGTACACTTTATTTTCGGCTAGGTACGCCAGTGACTAGTGACAACTCACACAAAACAGATACATCTTAACATGTCTGTATGATGTAGAATGCGAAAGAGAACATTGCTGTAATGATGTGATCAGTAATTAATGAAATAATGTCAAAAGTATGTTTTGACTTTTGATTGGTTGAATAACAACTGCAGGGTGGTGCACTACCTCAACATCTGCAAAGGGTGAATATAAACGAGCCAGGATCTGGAAAAAGGTCCTTTAATGCTTTTGAGCCCAACATGGTTCTAGATCAGCCTGAGTATACACACAGTCTGATCAAGAACTATGTTGTTCTCTAATAGATTTTAATCTAATAGACTTGTAGCTATTATAAAAGGGTTTTATGGGTCCTATTCAGTCTGTAATTTGGTATAGGTTTACCTTGAAACATGACAGTCTCAAATGCTATAAGGGACGTTTTTCCAGATCAGCGCTCATACGTAGGAGTGCACATTTAACCTCGGCTAGTGGAGATGATGGGATTTGAAAACCTTGGATTCTTTAGGAAACGGTTGAACCATGCCTCCTTGACATGATTTATTCTATTTTTGTTGTTGTTTGTGCATTTACATTTTTTGTTGTTTGTTCATTTACATTTTGCTATATTTTTGTATGTATATAAATTTTCATTGTTACATTTATATTGTTAAGAGTGTCTTGTTTAAATCTAATCATTTGTCTTTCCATCCAAGTTGAAGTATGAATTTTTTCATTATCATTGTATGCTTACATACACACATGCTACTTTTTAATTGTTTTTCTGGATCTCAATATCATATATTTTCTTGCATAATAATCAGAGTCTTTGATATAAAGTATTGATGACAACCTATATTGATTATTTGTAATCTGACTCATATGTTGTGGGTACTCATTTGAATGTCTTTATATAGGGTCTGATTAATTCTAGTTAGATTGTGAATTCTATTTTTGAAATGCCATCACATCCTTTTATCTGTTTTACCTTTTCACAAAGGACAAACTGAAAGAATTGTCTGACAATACTGTTTCCCAAACAAGACCTGGTTTTGACGTCCCCAATAGAAGTGTCTGGGGAAAACATTGAGACAAAAGAAGAAACTGCTGATAACCAGCAGTTTCTCCTTTTGTCTCAATATTTTCCTGACTTCATCACACCTGAATCCTATCTTTATTATAATCATTTTTGTCGTCTGCAGCAGCTTTCAAATTGGACAACCCTGAAATTTTGTCGTTTGGAAAAGGGTTAAATGACAACTGATATAGAAACCTCCATGCTAGAAAACTTTGAAAAAAAGGAGAATATGCTGTACAACATTTCCTTCTTTTTCCTGCAAGGTTTTCTAAACCAATATCTAGTTGGGTAATCAAAACGAGTTACTGTATGGGAATGGATTAACCCTTTCCCAAACGACAAAGTTTTAGGGTGATCCACTTCAAAAACTGTCACAAATGACAAAATTGATGTTATTAAAGATAGGATTTGTGTATAACATAGCACAGAAAATATTGAGAAAAAAGGAGAAACTGCTGGTTATCAGCAGTTTCTTCTTTTGTCTCAATATTTTCCCAAGCCTTTCCTATTAGACGTCAAAACCAGGTCTTGTTTGGGAAGTGTTAAAAGCTCTGAGTAATCATTCCTTTATACATGTCACAATGTCCTCTTATTTCTCTATAAAGCTTATTCTCCTACCCAGATCAGCATTTATCATTATGTAATCGTAATTATTCAGGGGATAACAATAATTCATTGTCAAATCCAGTGCTAAGTAAAAATTAAGTGCTTCTCTAAACAGAAAGTTTGTATGAAAATATTAAGGTAAAACAAATTGTACACTTTCCTTCAATCATGCAACATTTTCCATAGCTCTGTTAATCATTGAAACAAAGGAATGTTTGGGATTAGATTAATAAAGTTACTGCATTTTGCTCTGTGTCAAACAGATAATATTGAGACAAAGGGCTTGCTGGATATCAGAATTTTCTTTCACCTTTTAAAATTAGACTTGTCAAAACAAGGCTTAGTTTCAGAATGGTTTAATAGACCCTTTGATGCTTTATACCATAACTTATAACTTAAGAAGTCTTTAAGCGCATGGGAAAGTTTAAACTGGTTATTGCCACGATACAACTTTGTGTTTAAAAATATGCAAAGTAGTACCTGGGACTGTAACCAGTCTCAACTCGCGCATAAGACTTAAGAATATATTTAGGTACAATATAAAACATAGTATGAAAAGGTCTATTGGATATTGTACCAGCGAATTTAGGGTTCACATGTTTATTGCATTGATTAAGCTGTTGCTTCAGAACTAAATGAATGAAAGGGGACCATGGAATCTTGTTAAAACAATGTATTTTTTGTTTTGATTTAGTGAAAATAAACTATACATGTAAGAATACCAAGCTTTTGTATTTTTTATGCCACAACATTGATGACAGGCCCATCAATTAAACTCTGTCCTAAATGTCAAGATTTAGGTACTCCAATTTTATTCAGTGTTTACTGAAGGAACAAAATGTCAGTATAACTACTGTCACGGAATTCTCCAAGCTGAGGTCATCGATTAACCATCGAAAGAGTCACAAAGAAACATTGTGGCACCTAGAAAATGGTCTTTGTTGTAATTACAATCCAGACAGCATAGAAAAAGAACAGCCTGCACATATATGCAGATTGATCCTTGTCATTCCTGTCTGCTTATCCCTTTACAACTTTCGGAAACGACAAATTTTTGGACTGGTACAATTCAAAAGCCAGCGGACACAGCAGACAGTTTTAAAAAATTGGCAAAACTATTGACAGTCCGAAATGAAAGACTGCAGGAGGTATCCATGTGTGAAATTAAAGACTTAGATACAGACCAGTTTAACCCATAACCGCACATTAATGCCTTTTGACGCCCTGCAAGATAATGGCCTCTGAAAACATTGTAGTAAATGAAGAAATTGCTTGTGACGAGCAATTTCTTCATTTCCCACAATGTTTTCTACACAGAAAGAGCAAACAAGAGACCTCAAAGACAGACTATGTTCCCGAATAAAGAATTGTCACAAAAAATGTACATGATGTATGCCATAAATGAAAAAAGTTTCTTGTTGTGTCATATACAATGCACAAATTAAATATGAGGGCTATATCTCTTATTAATCAAAAGTTGTGGCCAATATTAGTTTGTTGCTGGGACACGGAGAGTAAATGTAAAGCTAACAAACATTAAGCCTATTTCCATGACATATTTTTTCTTTTCAAATAGTTTATGGTCAAGGGCATCTGATTTGCTACTCAAACATGAAATTTCATCAAATTCTGACCTTATAACTCGAGAGAAATTAGAGTAAAACTGAATTTTACCTTAAGTCCCCTTTTCACGTGACCAGGAAAAGTACCTGGACATTATATCATAGGGAGTTCTTATAGTAAGTTTCATTTGATTTGGCCCAAATGGAGCAAACGTACCTACATCGAGCCGATATAAGCTGTAAGTCAGAATATCAGCTTGTTTTGCTGGTATCCGACCAATGCTGGGTCAATATCAGATTGAAATCTGAATTTTCTACTTTTTCTCCGATATTGGGCCAAAGTCAGGCCGATATCGGGCCGATCATCAATATCGGACAGATAGCTTTTGGTGTTACAGAGCCAACATCGGGCTGAACAACAAAATATACTAGCCAAAAGTCCTAACCGGCCACTTTAAAAATGACTAACTTCTTTAAAAGTTATTAAATTTTAATGAAATTTGTAATTTGATAAGTAAATTTTTAAGCATAATGCCTTTGGATTTCGATGATGATTTACCATTAATTGTCAAATTTTGATGTGTAATAAAGGAAAAGCTTAAAAAGCTCTAAATCTTAATAGAGCCCGAGATAATACACTTTCAACAATTCAAAGTACATGAATCGTTAGCTGCAACCCAGACCAAGTAAAAAATTGGAAAACTGTTCATTTTGTGTGACTTTTGACTACAGAAGAAGCAGAAAGAATGGGAGGCATGGTAAAATGGTGTTTAAATTCAACCGGCAAAATATTTTATCAAGCGAATCTGCTCAAATATGGTCTGGTGTGGAAAAACGATGCAATAAACTGATTTTTTGCACATATCCTACATTTTGTAGCTCGCCGTGAATCATCAGTCTATATTTAAAGCATTTTTGAAGAAAGACATGTTTTAGATGTTGTATAAGAACCGTTTTTCTGCATACATGACCTCTTCCATTTTCTTTTACGGCCATATGCTGCGCACAATTGTCAAACATTTTCAATTTTTTCTTAGTCTATGTTGTAGCTAACGATCCATGAGACCAAAAACACTACATTGACAATATTCTGAGCTCTGTGTGAATTTAGAGCTTTTTGAGCTTTTCTAACGTTGCGCTTTTTAGCTCACCTGAGCACGAAGTGCTCGAGGTGAGTTATTGTGGTCACTTTTTGTCAGGCGTCCGTCCGTCCATCAACATTTGGGGTGTTTACACTCTAGCATCCACAAAAATTAGGCAATCTTGATCAAACTTGGCCAAAACACGTAGGTTCATAAGTTCTCAGACAAGTTCGATTATGGGCCTGATCGGACCAGAAAGTGCGGAGTTATCTGCCCTTGAATGTCAAAAAATGCTGTTTTTTAAGTTTGTTTACACTCTAGCATCTACAATTATTGATCAATCAAGACAAAACTTGGACATAATGTTGGAGACCATAAGATCTCGGATGAGTTCAATTTTTCAATCTGACCAGAAAGATGACAGTTATGTGCCCTTGAATTGGGCAAAATTGCCATTTTTGGCTGTTTTCAACCTTGTGTTAATCTAAGGGAAGTAACTCTTGACACTCCTTTTCTATAGTATAAGTAGAGTTATCTGGTTTGATAGAGCTACTCTAGAATCTACAATTATTAATCAATCAAGACAAAATTTGGACACAATGTTGGGGACTATAAGATCTCAAACGAGTTTGATTTTCAATTTGATCTGACCAGAAAATCAAGAGTTACTTGCCCTTGAAAAATTTGCCATTTTCTGCTGTTCTCAACCTTGTTTACACTCTTGAATCTACAATTATTAGTCAATCAAGACAAAACTTGGACACATTGTTTTGGACCATAAGATCTGGGATTAGTTTGATTTTCAGTCTGATCTGGTCTGAAAGTCAAGAGTTACATGCCCATGAATTTGACAAAATTGCTGGTTTTTTTACTGTTTTCGACTTTGTTTACACTCTAGAATCTACAATTATTGACCAATCAAGACAAATCTTGGAGACTATAAGATCGCGGATAAGTTTGATTTTCAGTTTGATCTGATTAGAAAGTCAAGAGTTATGTGCCATTGAATTTGATAAAATTGCTGTTTTTGGCTGTTTTCGGCCTTGTTTATACTCTAGAATCTACAATTATTTATCAATCAAGACAAAACTTGAACACAATGTTGGGATGAGTTCAATTTTCAGTCTGATCTGATGAGAATGTCGAGAGTTATGTGCCCTTGAATTTGACAAAATTGCCATTTTCGGCTGGTTTTGACCTTGTTTACATTCTAGAATCTACAGTTATTGATCAATCTATACAAAACTTGGACACAATGTTGGGGACCATAAGATCTCATATGAGTTTGATTTTCAGTCTGATCTGGTCAGAAAGTCGAGCGTTATGTGCCCTTGAATCAGGGCTCGAATTTCCACTAGCATACTGGCATTTTGCTAGTTAAAATAAAATATTGCTAGTGAGTCTTTCTGACACTAGATTTTTTGGCTAGTAGAAAAATAATCCCCACCCACAAGTTTTATAAATGCTGCCTGAAAAGGCTTACAAAGCAACTTCTTAATATTGACAAACTGTACTTGTTTTCAGACATGTCCTTTTAAAGAACTGAACGCACCATATTTAGCTATATTTTACAAAAAGAAAACCAAGTTGCGAGTGATTTTGCCTTTTTGCTAGTGGTTTCAAAAGCAACTAGCAAAATATTGCGAGTCATATTTTTAGGGAAATTCTAGCCCTGCTTGAATTTGACAAAGTTGCCATTTTCGGCTGTTTTCAACCTTGTTTACACTCTAGAACCTACAATTATGGATCAGTCTAGACAAAACTTGGACACAATATTAGGGACCATAAGATCTGGGATTATATTGATTTTCAGTCTGATCTGATCAGAAAGTTGAGAGTAATGCGCCCTTGAATTTGATAAGATTGCTGTTTTCGGCTGTTTTCGACCTTATTTATACTCTAGAATCTACAATTATTTATCAATCAAGACAAAACTTGGATACAATGTTTGGCACCATAATTTAGATCTCGGATGAGTTAGATTTTCACAACCTTATTGACCATAAGCTCTTTTTCAGTCTTAAAATAAGAAATATTAATTGAATTGAACAAAAGTGTTTGCTCATATCATTTTGGTTCAGGTGAGCGATGTAGGACCATCATGGTCCTCTTGTATTTCAATAAAATAATGGTAACTTTTCGCCAAAATCATATGGAAAGTTGCTTAAAAATTCACATAGCAAATTTCATGAAAATCCAATCACTACAGAAACAAGATGTGTTTGTGAAACACAAATGCCCCCGAAATGGCCATTTTTCTCAAATGTTAAGTTTTCGTGGAGTAAAGGGTTGATAAGGGTTAACGGATGACCTTGAGGAAGATCAAATTGCATGGAACAGATAGATATCATTGAAAGGAAGTTGCATACCAAATTTGAGCTTTGTATGTCAAATACTTTTGGAGAAAAGGCAAAGGTTAAGTTTTCGGAGTAAAAGGTTAAGTTTTCGTAGAGAAAAGGGCTGTTAAGAGTTAATGGATAACCTTGAGGAAGGTCAAATTGCATGGAACAGATAGATATTATTGAAAGGAAGTTGCATACCAAATTTGAGCTTTGTATGTCAAATAGTTTTGGAGATAAGGCAAAGGTTAAGTTTTCAGGTTAAGTTTTTGGACAGATGGGCGGATGGACGGATGGACGCCAGACAAAAAGTGACCACAATAACTCACCTCGAGCACTTCTAGCTCAGGTGAGCTAAAAATGCTGGTAACCAGCATTTCCTTCAGTTGCCTCAATATTTTCAAAAAGTCCTTTCTATTTGGGAGATCAAAACAAAGTAGTGTTTGGGAAAGGGTTAATGTGTGTGTTTTTATCAAAATTTCATCTAGACGGATTATAAGAAGAAATGGCCTTTTTGACATTTACTCAGTCCAAATCATTTCAATAATTACTTTTCATCGGCGGGAAACAAAATTACCGTAACTACAGGTGATATGAAGACAAGTTCATGGGTCTTTACACACATTTTGGCAGGGAAATAATTCCGTTGTTGTTTTTGTGTTATGAGCCAATAATATTGCGCTTTTGATTAATCATTTCTATTTTTGAAAAATGATGTAATTTTTGGAAAAATGATGTAAATCTAGCAAGACCTGCTCAATAGTAGTATAGTCCACTCTATGCGATATAAACATTCAAGGCGCGGTGCGCATTTGAATGTTTATATCCCGTAGAATCTACAATACAGCCTCTATCTAATACATATGCATCATGTTTTAAATTTGGACCAATCTATTATTATGTCATTTGAAACAAGAGTTGTCCGCAGACAACATAGCTCGCCTATACGAAAGCTTGTCGCAAAAAAAGGAGTCTAAAGTCAAAGGTCATGGCATGAGGTATCCATATGTGAAATATCAAGGCTCTATCTATAATAGTGCACAAGTTATAGGCCAGGTTAAAGTTTTTTAAAAGTAGGTCAAGCTCCAAGGTCAAGGTCACACGGTCAAATGTCATGGTTTTAAAAGAAAGATCTTGGCAGGAGGTATCCATGTGTGAAATATTAAGGCTCTATCATTAAAAGTGCACAAAAATTGGCCAGATTAAAGTTTTTTAAAGTAGGTCAAACTTTAAGGTCTAGGTCATTAGGTCAAAGGTAATGGTCCCAAATGAAAGGTCTTGGCAGGAGGTATCCATGTATGAAATATCAAGGCTGTATCTCTAATGGTGCATGAGATATAGACCAGGCCCCGGTTTCTCGAAAAAACTTAAGTATATTCTCATGAGAACATGCTCAACTTCAAAGGGATACTCTCCAACGTTGAAGGGTATTCGATTGAAGTTCACGTGGATTTCGTGCGATTTGAGCACGGTGCTCAGATTTGAGCATGAGAACGTACTTAAGTTTTTTCGAGAAACCGGGGCCTGGTTAAAGATTTTTTTCAAGTGAAGAGGCGACGGGAAGGGACGCTGACACTAGGGCTGTGACATAAGCTCCCCGGACTTAAAGTCCCGGCTCGCTAAAAAGGAGAATTGCTATTATAGCTATGTACAGATTTGTCTTTATTCAACCCTTTCCCAAACAGCAAACATTTGGGATGGACCAATTTGAAAACTTGTAGATGACAATGTGGATGATTATAGATAAAGGATTTGTGTTCATTATATCTCAGGAAATATTGAGGCAAAAGGAGAAAATGCTGATTTTTAGCATTGTCTTCTTTTGACTCCTTGTTTTCCAAAGCCTTTTCTATTAGACCTAGCGTCCACTAGGGCACGGACAATACGCCGAATGTATTCGGACAGAAAAAGTAATGTTCTGCAGACCTTCCGCACGTTCCTAATACCTTCTTAATGTTATCACCAAACCTTCCGTATGATTCGTAGCCTTCCGGACCACCAATTTTGTCCGCGTTGAAATTTTGATCGAGAGCAAAATTTCGATGCGGAAATGATTGTCCGTATATCTTCGGCAACTTGTCTGCGTTGTCGTAAGGACATCGTCATGATATCCCGAATCTTTCGCGATTGACCCGGACTAATTCAGTCACGCGGACACCTAGCAGACACTCAGTTGATTGCACGGAATATCCGGGTTAACGGTACGGAAGGGTTTCGGCACGAATTCAGGACGATGAGAACGATTTCAGTATACTCACTGAGCTCATGGGGAACACCCCGCGATCTTTTAAAAAATAAAATTATTCACTGAATCAGTCATTTTGGGCTACAGAGTAAATGATACGGAATTCACTTTTTAGCGAGCTGGGACTTTATGTCCGGGGAGCTAATGTCACAGCCCCAGTGTCGGCGTCGCGTACCGTCCCGTCCCGCCCCGTCGCGTCTTCACTTGAAAAACTTTAACCTGGTCTATATCTCAGGCACTATTAGAGATACAGCCTCGATATTTCATACATGGATACATATCGACAAGACCGTTCATTTGGGACCATGTCCTTTGACCTAGTGACCTTGGCCTTGGATTTTGACCTACTTTTGAAAAATCTTTAACCTGGCCTATATCTCATGCACTATTATAGATAGAGCCTTGATATTTCACATATGGATACTTCATGCTATGACCTTGACCTTGAAACCATGACCTTTGACCCAATGACCTTGACCTTTGACCTTGGACTCTTATTTTGTGACAAGCTTTTGTATAGGCGAGCTATGTTGTCCGCGGACAACTCTTGTTGTTATTATTATTATTATTATTATTATTATTATTATTATTATTATTATTATTATTATTATTATTATTATCATTATTATTATTATTATTTGTATAAAAACATTGAGGAAAAGTAAAGGTATTTACTTCATTTTACTGTTTTACATTTTAATCTAATACCAATAACAATACTAGCTTGATAGCTAGCAAAATCCTTTTCAGAAAAGTTGCGTCATTTGACGCATACATGTAAATGTTATAGTGTCGAAATAATTGAAGAAAATGTAGAATATCGTCGTTGTACATAAATGCAAAACCTCGTATCTCCTTTTAGGTAAATTTCAAAGGGGAGGGAAAAAGTATAATAACTTTCCCAAACTGAAATGTTTTACTTGAAATGGGCATATTGTTCACAAATGATTTGTCATCAATACAAAGTAGAGTTAAAAAGATAGCTGGTTCCCAATCAAAGTTGGTTGGAGGAAATGAATATCAATTGAATTCATCTAAATGTGTTCCATGGTTACAGAATATCATATATTAACATGCATAGTACAGGAGCATTCAGAAAAATATCGATAATCGTAGATCTACTATTCTTGAATGAAAAAAAAAATAAACATACGAAAATCTGCGATGTGTTTTATATAGCTTAGAAACAATAGTGAAAGGAAAGGCAAAAATGTCGTAACCAATATGATTTTATAATTATGTTGTCTACAGTTTTATTCTCTGAAACGTCTTCAATCCGTAGATCGAACGTAAGGGTTTCATATTGCCCTAACTGACGCCGTCTTTCAATTATAGGACATGGCCAAATCCACCATCTATATGGCGTCGTCGACGTCTATAATTGTTAACGTATGACATCCTCATCGGAAGATAATATTCAATAGTAAAGCAGTCTGTAAACATTCGACGTCCATGATGAAACTCCATCTAATGAAAACAAATAAAAACACATGTGAAATTGGCATTTCATTTAACAACCAACTCGTGCATGTTTGATCTCGATTTCTTAAATCCTTCCGGATGCAATCCTAAACTAGTCTGCGCTGTCTGGAATATGTCGCCATTTATTCGGCACAATTGCGGATTGTTTATGCAGACAATACTAGGTATACATGCGTTAAGTTCAGGGACAGTGTGCTGATAAATTCATAACGGTTAAAAAATTATAGTTTCGCCGCGGAAGGTATGCCGAAATCAGATAATTTGATTCCGCATACCTTCCGCGTCCTAGTGGACGCTAGGTCTTAGGGGCGTCAAATCCAGATCTTGTTTGGAAAAGGGTTGAAAGTGTGAAACAAAATCATCAATTCTTTTGTTCTTTTCTTTCTATCACAATTTGTTACAACATTTTGAAACTAGTACAATATGATATCTCATGTATAAATTATCTGTAAAATATTGCACATCATCAATAAACATCAACAACTTGATAAAACAAGAACAAAGTATAAATTTGAGCCAGGATCTGGAAAAAGGTCTCTTAAGGTTTTTGAGCCCAACATGGTTCAAGATCAGCCTGCATAAACAGTCTGATCCTGAACCACATTGTTCTCATGCTTCTTTGTGGTCTGTAGAAACCCTAAGAAAGCAGCATGGATCCTTGTCAGACTGCTTTTAGGTTAAAACATGGCTGTCTCCTGCCGCGGATCCAGGATTTCCGTGAGGGCGGTTCCAATATACAGATAAGGGGGTTCGTTTTTCTAGTATCACACAATTTTGACTGAATTTCTGCATGAAAATGAAAGATTCGGGCTGCAGAGGGGGGTTCGTTTGAACCCCCGAACCCCCCCTGGATCCGCCACTGGTCTCAAATGCTAGAAGGAATCTTTTCTCCAGATCCTGACTCATTGACATTTAGACAGAGCAACAGATAAGAGGGGATAAAAGCATACCAAACTTGTTATTTCAAATCCAAATCCTATGTTGTTGGTATACATTTGAATTGTCTAAATAAGACAAATCCATTCAAGACTATCAGTTGAGTGTTTGATGTAACACTATAAATTCGAATAAATGAAATACTGCATTTTGAAAAGCAACTACCTCTCTTATCTGTAGCTCTGATTTGATACTAGCTGCTTACTGTGTAGATAATACCACTTTCAGATCAAGGTATAAATAATCCCTTAACATAGAAAGTAAGAATAGACTTAGAATATCAACATTATCTATTCCATTTATAATGATAATAGGAGTTTATATGCCCAAACTAATGTTTATAAGTGACAAAAGACAATAACAGTTATCTGAATTTCAAAGATGGCATGAACAACTAGACACTATATGGATATTCATCCAGGCAAATCATGGAAACATGTTTGACTGTCTGCCTGTCCACCCATTAGCAATTTCTTGTGTGAACAACTTTTCCTACTTTTTCAATTGGAAGATGATCAAATTTATAACAATAAAAAAGTATGACTAGTCAGCTTAAATATAATAATATACTTTGGCACAAAACATCAACACAGTTCATCACAATTCATTATTAACAATACAAAATAGAGATTCTAACATGTTTTAAAATATACATCAACAATAACTTGATTGTACAATTATAACAAATGAAGTGCTTATTTTATAACCTACTGTTACATTATTTGAAATTTTTGCCGGCTTTGAAATTTTTATTCGGAGAAATCCTGCATTTATACAGTATAGAACTGTATAGCAGCTAAAGATTGGACGATTCAATCTGCCCAAGTTTAAATTGAGCCCTCTTTAAACTATGGTTTACATATCAGAATTTTCTCCTTTCCCTTCAGTGTTTTCACAAGTAAAAAAGTACAATAATTTACACAGTATAGAATTGTACTGTAGCTGAAGATTGAACCTCGATCTGTCCTAGTTTAAATTGAATCCTCTTTAACTATGTCAGCAGAATACTAGAGTTGATACATTAGCATGTTTTCCTTTTCCGTCAGTGTTTTTGTAAATAGGTACAATGATTTACACAGTATAGAATGGTATCGCAGCTAAAGATTGGACCTCTATCTGTCCAAGTTTAAACTGAATTCTCTTTAACCAAGTCAGGAGTATACTAGAGTTGATACATCAGCATTTTCTCCTTTTCTTTCAGTATTTTTGCAAGTATACAATGATTCACACAGTATAGAATTGTATTGCAGCTGAAGACTGGACCTCGATCTGTCCAAGTTTAAATTGAATCCTCTTTAACCATGTAAGCAGTATACTAGAGTTAATACATGTTTGTTCTGTGGAGGGTGCCGGAGGCTGCCAGTTCTGAACTGCTTGTAGGCGGACTTGTAAATGACCCGGTAACTGTAAGATAAATACAGAAAATTAGAAAGATCTGTAAAAAGGTCCTCTATAGCATTTGAGACCAACATGGATCTAGATCAGCCTGTGCATATGCACAGTCTGATCAAGATCCATATTGTTCTCTAACAGCTTCTTCATTACATGTATCAACCAAGTGAACAGTATACTAGTGATTATGTGTTTGTTTTGCAGAGGGAGACTGGAGCTGGTTGCCAGTTCTGGACTGCTTGTAAATGAACTGGTAACCGTAAAACATACAGATGATGGTAACACTATAATATATTCAATACGTAATTATTTAATAACATCTCTGATAAATATTAATGAAAGGTATTCAGTATGTACAGTCTTAGTTTATTTATGAATCAACCTGAATTCACATTCAAGTTCACCACTTTCAAAGTATGATTTGCGATTTTAGTCCATACTTACAGTCATTGAAATCAAAGCTAATTTGAAAACAAAAACAAATTGCTGCTTTGTTGCTTTTATATGAAGTATGTATTAAGAATGCAATGATTGAAATCAAATGAGTCAAGAGACAAATGCATAGGTTTAAACGCTGTCTATCTAATCAAGGTTGATAAACAATGTATGAAAAGTGATGATGTGTTTTTGCAAATCAGTATACAAATGTATCAAAACTAAAGTTTTACCTGTCCATGGTAGGCATACAGGATAGAGGTCCACATGGGGAATAGCTGAAATACACAGGGGAATTAATGTATTGACATGTAGTATGCAAATTGGAGATAGCTACAAACCAAAAAGATGTGCTTGTGAAATACTAATGCCCCTGCCCCTGAAATGCCATACTTTTGGAGAAAAGGCCAATGTAAAGTTTTCAGACAGACAGATGAACAGACACAAGTAAAACAATATGCCCCGATCATTCAATATACAGGGGCATAAAAAAGCAATAGGTTTTGGTTAAATGAGCAGTGTCTAAAGTTCAATTTTGAGGCCTTCGCAAATATCTGCATTTGCCATCATAGGCAATAAATAATTAATCAACTTGCTAAAAAGAATATTTACCTTGGCTAGTACACTTGAATTACATTCTTGTAAAGCTTCCATCAGACTGAGAAAATGTAGATTTACCATTTCTGCAAGCTGTAGATAAAATGATACAAATATTATAATTATCTTGGCATTCTCCTTGATACTTCTCTATGTTGCCTCTATCTATATCTACATATATAAGCCTCACTAAAGAGACATAATCATGACATTTAAGAGGTTGCAAAATTTCAATGGATCTATAATTTTCTGATATTGAATGATTGCAGAGTTTCCATTTACGACGTAAAAGTATCTGTATACGCATGAAAATCAGCTCGGACGCGAAATTTTTATACTGGTCGCGTCCATGGGACTCAAAATAAAATGAGAGGCAAAAACAATGTATTTTCATAAATCTTACGCAAAAACGTTAGATAACTAGCGAAAACAATCCAAAATGTTTCAAAGTATGACAGATTTGAAGCAAAGTCACCGGTTTTCCAAAGTTACTATAAATATACTTCGCCAACGTCTAACCGAAAAGTTGCGATTGTTGGGATTCCCGCTTTTTCGTCTGGTACCTGAACTGTCTAAAACATTGTTTTGTGGGCAATTTGATAGCCGGGAACCAACTATTACTTTCATTTTGTAAATAATAATGGCTTCTCCAGCCAAGAAAAAGAAACATTCGGGGTCTTTTCAAGACCGGTGGCTTGCCGATCCGGCATTCAAAGACTGGCTGATAAAAATTGCTGCAGATCACAAAATTTGTGATAACTTGGGCATAAAACTTGAGAATATCTCGGGAAAACATTGAGGCAAATTGAAAAAAAATGCCTATTATTAGCAGTTTCTTCTTTTGCTTCAATGTTTCCCCAAGCCACTTTAACTGGGATTATTGCCTAAAATGTGTGTTTTCAGTCTGTTATTGGCATTGGATAACAAGCAAAAATCAGTCTGATATTGTCAAAAACGGTCGTTATTCAGTAAATTCACGTGCATTATCGGACCGATTTTGCATTCACATATCCTCGATCAGGGATTTGTTGTGAGTGCTTCAGAAAATTGAAAATAAAGCTGAAATTTTGTCATTTCCCTTTTCCGCGATGTAAATTCTTATAAGACCCCATTTCCAGTTTATACCCCAATTAAACTAGGTCTCCCAGTGTAACCATATCTGATGACATAATAATATATTATAGTGACGTAGGTTTAATTCTTGGAATCAAAAGGTAAACAAACGGGCAGCTGACAGATTTTGAACTAAAAGTGGATTTCGTGGACATGGAAGAATATAAATTAGAATTGAGTGGTTGTGGTCTAGGTCAAATGTGATGGTAAGCCTATGTGTTTCTTGTTCTTCTTTTAGTTACTGCAATCTTTCCTTTACAACTTTGTTTTTTATCGAAATGAACGAATGTCTGAAACGAACCAGAGATCTACCTCGGAAGTTCCGACCTTTTGTTTTATAATATTACTGTACCCGCACTGAAATGAACGTTAGAATATCCAGAGTATGTTTCCAAAAGAAAACTTAGTCGAATATTGTTACGATTTTGCCAACCCAAATGAAGATTATGTCAGTAAAAATGCGATGAAACTTGACTACATAGCTACACGATGAAAATCTAACGGCCCGTCTAGTGGATATCGGACTTACTCGATATATGTCGAGTCGAATGCCGGAAAACTCTGGTGACTGTCGGTGAAAATGTGGCTAAATTTTCACAAAGCTTTTCAGTTATTCGTCTTATTTTATTACATTTCTTTGCAAATTCTTCATATTTTATGCAATAATAGCGTCAATTCACGTTGTTTCGGTCGTTAACATTCTCAGAGGCCCACAAAATGGGTTATCGCCCTCGACCTTCGGTCTCAGGCGATAACGCATTTTTTGGGCCTCTGAGAATGTTAACGACCTCAAAAACGTAAATTAACCCTATAATATCAAAACTAGGTCTTGTTTTGGAAAGGGTTATTAAGCCCGTTCAAGTACAACAATTAATTTGAAGATGATTTGTGGAAGTCAAAATTGGACTCAACTGAAAGTGGTTGGGACTCAACTTTTTCTATTGCACTGCCTCCCAGGGACTCGATATTTTTTTATGGAAATGTATCTGCATTTAAGTTCAGGTTAAAGTTCAAAACCTTACTATCTAACACAGGAAATGTAATGGCCATTAATCCTTTCCCAAACCGTTAAGTTTTAGGATGGTCCAATTTGCAAGCTGCTGCAAATAACATTGAAGGAAATAATAGGGCCTTCACGATTATCAGCATTTTCTCCTTTTGCCTAAATGTTTTCCCAAACATTTTCTATCAGGGACAGCAAAACCAGTTTTTTTTGGAAAAGGGTTAATGAATTCACCGGAACCAATTATGTGATGTAAAACACCTAAATCAAGACTGAACGCAAACTAAAACATGCACAGGTGAATTGTACCATTTGAATGGTTGGTGAAGGTGACTTGGATCAACTTTTGTTCAGAAGCATTCCATAAAATGAATGCATTTTTCTCATTTGGCGTTATACTATTTTTTTATGTGTAAAATATACAGGTATCAATGAGAGGAAATATAACACGGAAATAGACATTACCCATGAGATAGTTTAAGGGGTGAGACTTCAGGACAGGTTTAGGGAAGAAGCATTTTGTTGGCATGCACAATTTAAAAATGAACACTACTCAATCACTACTACAATATAGTAATCAAGCTTTCTAAGGTTCTAATAATCTTATTTGACAACATCTGAATGGATCTATGGTATAGATTTTCTGAAGAAAGATTTTCAAGTTTTTTTTTTAATCATTTGTCATGAAATCAAAAGTGTCCAAAAGAAATTTGTACAAGTAAAAGCATAGCTATGTGAACAAAAATTGATTGTAAATGCTCTTTATCTCTACTTAAGAAAATCTCCTAGTTGCACACAATGTCATACATTATGCTTGTCTAAACATAATGCTGCAAAAATTACCTAAGCCATCTGCAGATGTGACCAGTCACATTAAAACAAACCATCTAGGCGTAAGGAAGTAAAATCATCAACATGTATATGAGGTCAAACAGATGTCTCATTTCGAAAAATAACATAAACAGATCTAGTTAGGATTCAGAAAGTTATCTTAGTGCAAAGTTCTTATCCCAAGCGACAAGTACAGTCCATGCACAGTGACTAAGGTCAACTCTTGTCACACTCCCCAGATGGCCCATTTTAGCATGACAGGTCACAAATGAGTAATCATAATCATGGTACTTTACTAATACACATACTGCTTGTCTACACAATCTTCACTAATTTCACCATCTGCCTTTCTCCCCATTTATTCAATCACATACAATTTTAACAGATTTGCTGATTTTAAGACAGAACTACAGACTTCTGATTAACACATTACCAGATGGCAACATTTTAGATATCATTTTTGTAGAAATTGTCAAGACTTAGATGAGTCAAGCTCTTGATATCCCCAGGTAACATGTTTCACCGAGAGGATATCGCCCATTCTATTCTAGAATCGTGGAGAGAAAAGCAGTTCAACAATATACCATAATAACTAAAATGTGATCAAACCTCTAGAGTGGATTTATCCTGTCATTGTTAGGCACAACAAAACAGATTAAAGCTAGTAAATGGCATTTCTCCTTGTTCACACAGATTTAGTTTTTCTAGTTAACCATATGTTTTAATTTCAGAAATACATATTTATACTTTGTCAAAGATCTAACAATCAATCTAACAAACAATTGCACATTTTATGGTCAACAGTAATTTCAACATTATGATACAAACATACAGATAATTGTATAGATATGACATTTTGGGGTTGGACGCTTTTCAGTAAAATTTTCTATAAATTCACGAAAGGAAATATGCAATATGACAACAAGCTATTCACTTTTAAATTACCGTTTTTAGTTATAAGAATGTCTTTAAAATTGCGTACACCTAAAGCAAATTTTGCATCTGTGTGTTTCTATTGATTTATATTTCGTAAATGGCATCACATCCAAATGATGAAATCCAAAAATTACTGTTCTTACACTTGTTACATGTAAAAGTGCTAAGATACAGGTCAAAGGTTATTGTAAGCCTGGGAAATGAACCTAATATTCTTTTAGTAATGTAATTTACTACCATTATTTACAACTTACCACTTTAGAATGAGAGAGTAGCTGTAGGATGCCCGGTGTAACTCTAGCCCAGAAATCCATAACAGTGGTTGAAGCTGCGATATAGTTCTCTGTATTTGTGTTATACTGGGCTGCTGTGCTCTCACAGTACATGGTCCATAACTGTAACATATAGACCAAACATTTATTATCACACACTCGTAATGTCCTCAGTGTAACTCTCGCCCAGAAATCCATAACAGTGGTCGAGGCTGCAATGTAGTTCTCTGTATTTGTGTTATACTGGGCTGCTGTGCTCTCACAGTACATGGTCCATAACTGTAACATATAGACAAACATTAATTATCATCACTCATAATGTCCTCAGTGTAACTCTAGCCCAGAAAGCCATGATAGTGGTCGAGGCTGCGATATAGTTCTCTGTATTTGTGTTATACTGGGCTGCTGTGCTCTCACAGTACATGGTCCATAACTGTAACATACAAACAAACAATTATTATCATCACTCATAATGTCCTCGGTGTAACTCTAGCCCAGAAATCCATAACAGTAGTCGAGGCTGCGATATAGTTCTCTGTATTTGTGTTATACTGGGCTGCTGTGCTCTCACAGTACATGGTCCATAACTGTAACATACAGATAGACATTAATTATCATACACCTGTAATGTCCTCAGTGTAACTCTAGCCCAGAAATCCATGACAGGGGTCGAAGCTGCGATATAGTTCTCTGTATTTGTGTTATACTGGGCTGCTGTGCTCTCACAGTACATAGTCCATAACTGTAACATATAGACAGACATTAATTATCATCACTTCTAATGTCCTCGGTGTAACTCTAGCCCAGAAATTCATGACATTGGTCGAAGCTGCGATGTAGTTCTCTGTATTTGTGTTATATTGGGCTGCTGTGCTCTCTCAGTACATGGTCCATAACTGTAACATACAGATAGACATTAATTATCATACACCTGTAATGTCCTCGGTGTAACTCTAGCCCAGAAATTCATGACATTGGTCGAAGCTGCGATGTAGTTCTCTGTATTTGTGTTATACTGGGCTGCTGTGCTCTCACAATACATGGTCCATAACTGTAACATACAGACAAACATTTATTATCATCACTCATAATGTCCTCGGTGTAACTCTAGCCCAGAAATCCATAACAGTGGTCAAAGCTGCGATATAGTTCTCTGTATTTGTGTTATATTGGGCTGCTGTACTCTCACAGTACATGGTCCATAACTGTAACATACAGACAGACATTAATTATCATACACTCGTAATGTCCTCACTTTAACTCTCGCCCAGAAATCCATGACAGTGGTCGAAGCTGCAATGTAGTTCTCTGTATTTGTGTTATATTGGGCTGCTGTACTCTCTCAGTACATGGTCCATAACTGTAACATACAGACAGACATTAATTATCATCACTCGTAATGTCCCAGGTGTAACTCTAGCCCAGAAATCCATAACAGTGGTCAAAGCTGCGATATAGTTCTCTGTATTTGTGTTATATTGGGCTGCTGTACTCTCTCAGTACATGGTCCATAACTGTAACATACAGACAAACATTTATTATCATCACTCGTAATGTCCTCACTTTAACTCTCGCCCAGAAATCCATAACAGTGGTCAAAGCTGCGATATAGTTCTTTGTATTTGTGTTATACTGGGCTGCTGTGCTCTCACAGTACATCGTCCATAACTGTAACATACAGATAGACATTAATTATCATACACCTGTAATGTCCTCAGTGTAACTCTAGCCCAGAAATCCATAACAGTGGTAAAAGCTGCAATATAGTTCTCTGTATTTGTGTTATACTGGGCTGCTGTACTCTCACAGTACATCGTCCAATAACTGTAACATATAGACAAATATTTATTATCATCACTCATAATGTCCCCGGTGTAACTCTAGCCCAGAAATCCATAACAGTGGTCAAAGCTGCAATGTAGTTCTCTGTATTTGTGTTATACTGGGCTGCTGTACTCTCACAGTACATCGTCCAATAACTGTTACATATAGACAAACATTAAATACCACCACTCGTAATGTCCTCGGTGTAACTCTAGCCTAGAAATCCATAACAGTGGTCGAAGCTGCAATATAATTCTCTGTATTTGTGTTATACTGGGCTGCTGTACTCTCACAGTACATCGTCCATAACTGTAACATACAGATAGACATTAATTATCATACACCTGTAATGTCCTCAGTGTAACTCTAGCCCAGAAATCCATAACAGTGGTCAAAGCTGCAATATAGTTCTCTGTATTTGTGTTATACTGGGCTGCTGTACTCTCACAGTACATCGTCCATAACTGTAACATAGATAGACATTAATTATCATCACTCATAATGTCCTCAGTGTAACTCTAGCCCAGAAAGCCATGATAGTGGTCGAGGCTGCGATATAGTTCTCTGTATTTGTGTTATACTGGGCTGCTGTGCTCTCACAATACATGGTCCATAACTGTAACATACAAACAGACATTAATTATCATCACTCGTAATGTCCCCAGTGTAACTCTAGCCCAGAAATCCATAACAGTGGTCGAAGCTGCGATATAGTTCTCTGTATTTGTGTTATACTGGGCTGCTGTGCTCTCACAGTACATGGTCCATAACTGTAACATACAAACAGACATTAATTATCATCACTCGTAATGTCCCCAGTGTAACTCTAGCCCAGAAATCCATAACAGTGGTCGAGGCTGCGATATAGTTCTCTGTATTTGTGTTATACTAGGCTGCTGTGCTCTCACAGTACATGGTCCATAACTGTAACATATAGACAAACATTAATTATCATCACTCATAATGTCCTCAGTGTAACTCTAGCCCAGAAAGCCATGATAGTGGTCGAGGCTGCGATATAGTTCTCTGTATTTGTGTTATACTGGGCTGCTGTGCTCTCACAATACATGGTCCATAACTGTAACATATAGACAGACATTAATTATCATCACTCGTAATGTCACCGGTGTAACTCTAGCCCAGAAAGCCATGATAGTGGTCGAGGCTGCGATATAGTTCTCTGTATTTGTGTTATACTGGGCTGCTGTGCTCTCACAATACATCGTCCATAACTGTAATTGTATTCTAAATAGGCAAAATGCAGTTTTACAGGTGGAAATATTGGCATGAATCTTTTAGCACAAAGCAGACACCATGCTCTAGTGACAGCTCTATTTTCTCAAAAAGCAGATTCTGATCACTGAGAGATGGATGCACTCGCATACTATTGCAAGATGTATCTTCTAGAGACTCCCTTCAAATAATATCTGCGATATTTCATAGGAAATAGAGCTGCTATAGGCCATGGGCAGAACCCAAAAAAAGGCTTCTAAAAAAAAGTTTGCTTCAGGCTAAAGGGTGAATACATAAACTATATATCAAAATAATCCCCATCATATCCTGATTACAAAACAACATTGTTTACCCTAAAGTATGTGGTCACTATAAAGTAATTTGACTTTGAAATACTAGGTAAAGTGTACCTATATCCGGATACAACATAAATTCGGATAAATGGCTTTATGTGTCAAACTGCTGATATTTTTCACGAATTTGTTAGTCCAAAAGGTGTTCCAGCTACTGTTTGACTGTAATGCCAGGTTTTGACATCCCAGTATGGTTAGTAAAACGTGATAACGAAACTATTTTCTGTAATATGCATTTTCTCCTTTGCTAAGAAGGTTTAATACATTATAGCACACAAATCTTCTGCTCTGTGGTGCACTTATTTTGTTACTTTGTAACATTTATATTTTGAACCAGTCTGATATTCATGAATGTCAATCAAAGTGGCAACAAAAGATGGGTTGTGGTGAAATATAGGCCCTATCTGTTATCAACAGGTCTTAGGTTGAGACCAAAACAACCTAAGTTTCTAGTTGTAACACATTCCTTTAACCTTTTCCCAGACAAGACCGGGTTTTAACGACCTTATAAGAAAAGGCTTGGGAAAACATTGAGGCAAAAGAAGAAAATGCTGATCATCAGCATTTTCTCTTTTGCCTCAAAATTTTCTAGGTTTTATATAAATTTCACAAACCAACTCTTTATCAACCCATATTTTTCACTGCAGCAGCTTTTGAATCATAGCAACGAGATTGGCTACCGTCCCACTAACTTGTTGTTTGGGAAGGGGTAAAAGCAGTTTAACCCATTTCCAAAAGGCATGCATTTGACACTTTTCATTAAAAAGCCTTGGGAAAACATTGAGACATAAGAAAAAAATGCTGATGATCGGCATTTTCTCCTCAATATTTTCTGTGCTTTAACACAACAAAGTGCCATCTTTATCAAAATCCATTTTGTCGTTTGATGCATCTTTCAGATTGTGCAACCCTACATTTTTTTTTTATTTTGGAAAGGATTAAGCATCTCTTGCAGGAGTGCGAACGCAAACATGAAATCCAAGCCAACAGCTGTTCATCCAACATAGGTGGAGAAAATGATAAGGCAAAAAAGAAGATGCTCGTTAGCTTAGATCTACTTATAATCTTATAAGATAACAAAAGTAGGCCTATTTTAGATCCTCAAAATTAAGAAAAATAAAATATATAGTTGTTAATTATATTTCAACACACCAGAAAGACAGGAAAATGATGGTGACTGGGACATAATTGTCTCGTCCATGTATAACCACGGTGTATAATCACGTGATGTAATAATTACTGAATATCTCCAATAACTTTGTTAATATGGGACCCATTTGAATTCGGTTTAAAGCAGAGAATGTGGACAGATCTCACACATACAATGGACATGGTTGATTTTTGAAAAATCAAATGATAAAAAAGTTATTGAAGATAAACCAAAATTTTGGTTTATTTTCAATAACTTTTTGTCAGTTGATTTTTAAAAAATCTATGACATCCATGTTATTCCTGACATTTTTCCACCTTCTCTGCTTCAAACCGAATTCAAATTGGTCAAGTATTGACAAAGTTATTGAAGATTATCGGAAATTCTAAATCATGTGATAATACACCGTGATAACTGCAGTTCACATTATTTTAGTGAAACATTAAATCATCAAATACTTGTTTTTAACCCTTTCCCAAACAGCAAAATTAAGGGTTGTCTAATTTGAAAGCTGCTGCAGACGACAAAACAAATTATATCAAAGGTAAAAAATGTGTATTGTACAGCATGAAAAATATTGAGACAAAAGGAGAAAATGCTGATTATCAGTGTTTTCTTCTTTTGTCTTAATGCTTTTCCTAGTGTTACCTAATAGAAACATCATATACCGTTCTTTTTTGGGAAATGGTTAAATTGGTCTAAGGTTCAGAAACTTTGATGGTAATTAACAGTCATAAACTATAATGTTACAGTTGTTTTAACATTTAACCCATTACCAAACGACAGAATTTTAGACTTGCCCAAATTCAAAAATGTTGCAGACGATAATTTGAAGTGAATGAAATTGAATACATTTTGGTGTTTCTGTGTAAAAAAACACTGTGAGAAATGAAGAAATTGCCTTTTAAGCAAGTTCTTTATTTTCCACAATATTTTCCAAAGCCTTTATCTTGAGGGGTGTCAAAAAGCATCATCGTGTGGGAATGCAGGCCCGTAGGAAGCAATTTCATATTGGGGGACTAAAGCCCTTGTCCTGAATATTGAGGGGGCTAATTTGGATTTTCCCAAAATTTTCAGTGTAAAATTAAGAAAATTCGACATTTTTGCCAACATCCGAGTAATATTCATGGTCAACATTTGAGCAGTTTTCACAACGACACATTGTTGTGCACGGTAGTCCAGCTTTTTTGCACAAACACTTGCTTGATTCACAGGTCATTTTGATGCACCCACATTGAATGCTGTGAAGAACTGCCTTAGGAGCTACAGGTATACTTGACCATTTGATAGAGAGCTGTGATTCTAACATTGTCCACCCATGTCCATCCGGAGAAGGCCGCGCCGTTTGGATGTTCTGTATATATGGGCCTGAAAGTTTGCTCTTTGCATATGTAAAGCAAGGGCATCACTGTTTGGAGGCATGCTTGAATCACCAGTACACCCAAACCTGAAGCAATTGTACCGGACATCATAGACCCTGAAAAATCCTGGCCATCCATACAGTTCACAGACAAACTTCTCCAGTTCTTCCGTCAGGTCTTGAGATAATAACAGATGTTTTTTCCAATTTGGAGAAGGCATGCTGATATGACACATCTTTCTTAAGCAACTTGAGAGCTTTTACTTTCCCTTTCCCTTTGAATCAGAAGCCTGAAAGACATTAAAATATTTATGATTCAATGTTTTATTTATTTATTAAACCAATTCCCAAGAAAGACCTGGTTTTGATGTCCCAAATACGGAAGGCTTGGGAAAACATTGAGACAAAGAAGAAAATGCTCATTATTAGCATTTTCTCCTTTTGCTTCAATATATTCTATGCTATATTACTCATAAAAACTATCTTTATAAGCATTCATTTTGTCATCTGTAGCATTTTTTGAAAATGTGATCAGTCCAAATTTTTGCTGTCTGGGAAAGGGTTAATTTACCAAATTTATTCAACTTGAAAAATTTAAGAAAAAAAAATGGGCATAGCTTCTGCATGCCTGGCTACCTGCCAGGTCTAGGGGCTTCAAACTGCCAGAAAATAGTAGGATATAGGCCTTATAATTGGAAAGAAAATGAAAGAAGAATTGTTTACATTTATGTATATTTTGTAGCTTTAAATTTGTTTTAAATGGTTTGCCATTTCTCATTTTCATAGTCATGTTACGGTATCCTAATGTAAATAGCAGTGTTTTCTAATGAAGGTTACTTTACAGTACAAAAAACAATGTATATATGTCCTACTGATCGAAAACTGGAAATCACTGTATATTTGCACATTCAGACACTGCAAACGCTCCATAGAAATACCGAAACGCACAGTGATTACCAGAATGCACAGGATTGACCATACATTAGTGGCAGATCCAGAGGGGGTTCGGGGGGGTTCAAACGAACCCCCCTCTGTAGCCCGATTATTTCATTTTCATGCAGAAATTCAGTCAAAATTGTGTAATACTTAAAAAACGAACCCCCCCTTTTTGTAAAAACGAACCCCCCTCACAGAAATCCTGGATCCGCCACTGCCATACACATTTAACCCAGTAGACTAGCAGACAGCAAAATTTTACTTATCCAAATACAAAGACGATGTAGACGACAATTTCAAGTGAATGAAAAGTTATATTTTTTTGTCTGTGTAGTAATAGTAATAAATACCAGTGTGGGCAATGAAAAATTGCTTATCACAATTTCTTCATTTCCACAATGTTTTCTTAATCTGTTATCTTGTAGGGCGTCAAAAGGAGTCATTATGTGGGAATGGATTAAAATTGATCTTCATCATCCATTGGTATAAACTGAAAAGCATAGAACCCTTCCCCAAATAGATCTACTACATTAGTAATGTTCCGGTAATTACTGTGCGTTCTGGTATTTCTATGGACCCCTGCTAAACACAATTCTTTAAAAACAATACTCACCTGACATTCACCTTGTTGTTCCTCAGATGATCTTAGACGTCCAGCGTCCCTCCGCTTCGTCCCACATTCAATTCGCTTACTGTTTGTATACTTCTGGCAGAACTGACGATTGAACCCAATGTCAGGTAAAACTTCGTTACTATAAGTCAAAATACTCAGGGCAATTTCTTTTTCTTTACCATTCACAGTTGCCCAAACATTTTAGCTACTGTACAGCTTCGTCCATGTAACGTCTGTGCATGAAATAAGTGCACCTACATCAAAATTTGAGGTTTGACAGATGCATTCCTATATGGGGGGCGGCCATTTTTCAGGACCGGGCTGAAGCCTTTTAGGCTAAATACTCTCATCTGATTGGTCAATTATGGGCATCTTCAAAGACACTAAAATCACGTTTTTCTAATTAGTGACCACATAATTTAAGGTAAACAATCCTGATTATGACTTTATACATTAATATCTTAATTACTAAATCAAGTTTTCCCCTTCACCCTCCAGCCTGAAGCACTTTGTCACAATTTGCCGGCTCGGGCCATGGTCTACTAGAGCTGATAAAACACTTAACCCATTCCCAAACAACAAAAAGTTATGATGATTCAATTCAAAAGCTTCTTCAGCCTACAAAGTACATGTCACTTATGGTAAAATTTGTGAATAACACATCACAGAAAACATTGAGACAGAAGGAGAAACTGCTGGTTATCAGCAGTTTCTTCTTTTGTCTCAATGTTTTCCTAAGCCAATTTTATTAGGGACGTCAAAATCAGGTCATGTTTGGGAAAGGGTTAAAAAGTCAGTGGATGGACTGATAGACTGACCAACAAGCTGACTCTTATATACCCCAAACCACAAATATACTCTTACCTGACAGAGGAAGAAGGCATGGAAGAGGGAACTCATGTTGAGAACTGAGGACTGAAATAGATATATAGAAATAGATAAATAAAAGGGGTTGACAAAACTATATGCAATAGTTTTCATAAAACACTCAAGTTACAGCAGGTTTACATCATTAAATACAGCATGCTAATTCTTTTCTCTCAATTTTTGCCTGGGAAAAGGAAGAATGGTCAACTTACATTAGACTGTTCAGCAAATCCTGTCATAATGACTAGTACATGTTCTGCTATAAATGTACTGGCATCTAGAGGGAAGGGCAGACATGTGATGGACATAGTTAGACATGTTTAACTTCATACTTACATTAGACTGTTCAGCAAATCCTGTCATAATGACTAGTACATGTTCTGCTATGAATGTACTGGTATCTAGAGGGAAGGGCAGACATGTGATGGACATAGTTAGACATGTTTAACTTCATACTTACATTAGACTGTTCAGCAAATCCTGTCATAATGACTAGTACATGTTCTGCTATGAATGTACTGGCATCTAGAGGGAAGGGCAGACATGTGATGGACATAGTTAGACATGTTTAACTTCATACTTACATTAGATTGTTCAGCAAATCCTGTCATAATGACTAGTACATGTTCTGCTATGAATGTACTGGCATCTAGAGGGAAGGGCAGACATGTGATGGACATAGTTAGACATGTTTAACTTCATACTTACATTAGACTGTTCAGCAAATCCTGTCATAATGACTAGTACATGTTCTGCTATGAATGTACTGGCATCTAGAGGGAAGGGCAGACATGTGATGGACATAGTTAGACATGTTTAACTTCATACTTACATTAGATTGTTCAGCAAATCCTGTCATAATGACTAGTACATGTTCTGCTATGAATGTACTGGCATCTAGAGGGAAGGGCAGACATGTGATGGACATAGTTAGACATGTTTAACTTCATACTTACATTAGACTGTTCAGCAAATCCTGTCATAATGACTAGTACATGTTCTGCTATAAATGTACTGGCATCTAGAGGGAAGGGCAGACATGTGATGGACATAGTTAGACATGTTTAACTTCATACTTACATTAGATTGTTCAGCAAATCCTGTCATAATGACTAGTACATGTTCTGCTATGAATGTACTGGCATCGAGAGGGAAGGGCAGACATGTGATGGATGCAGCTCCCTCTGTCATGGCTGTGTGGGTTAGTGTACCGATCAACAACCAGGATAACAGCCGGATGTGACCTATACAGTCTGTAAACTCTTTAGGACTGGGGAGAAAATACAATAATGATATGAGCATATTTCCGCAATACCATCAAGTCTGCAAAGAAGACGAATTTTTCCAAATCTGCAGAAATGGCCGACGACTATTAGGTGGCTTACAAAATGTCCTCTCAGAAAACTAATGCACTTGTACGAGGGACGTTCAATTAAAAGTGGTACTAATGGTCCATCATAACTCACGGTTCTATAGAACTGGTGGTGCTTGCGGCTATTTAACGGGAAACTTACTTTCTATACTTTGTCAAAATTTGAGGCAAATTCGTTCACTCTATCAAAAGTTATTGAACTCTTAAGTTGGTTCAGTCATATACACTGGCTATTTCGCTGTGCGCAGAATGGAAAACGAACTGGAGTAGGATGTACGGGTCTACATTAAAGGTCGCATAAGCTTTGACATATCGGCATCGCATGTATATAATGGACTATATCAGATTCATGGACATTTGAACGTTGAACATACGTCAGTTTTTAGGAATTTAATAAAAATTGAAATTGGTAAAACTGGCCTGAATGATGCCCCCCTCTCAGGCAACCCGGGTAGAGCTAGTACCAAAACAAATGTTGCTGTAGATTCCGACATGGTCGAACAATACGCATGGTTCAATGTGCAAGAAATAGCAGATAAAGTTGGTTTTTCATCGGGGACATGTTGTACGATTTTGACGAAAGGGTTGAAACACAGACAGGTTTATGCCCGTTGGGTCCCCTACCTGCTGCCTAAAGGACAAAGAGCCAGGTGGCAAAATATGTTTTGAAATAATGCAATAAATGCAACAAATGTGGGTTTTCTGAGCTTTATACATATGATTGAACAATAATCTACTTCTATGAGCACCAATGGTGTGTCATTAGCAAGCAATGGTTGGGTAAAGATCAGGCAAGGTCCGTAATAGCCAAAAAATTAAAAGCGCGGCAAAAGTTATGTACGCGGTAATTTTCAAATGTAACCGGTGTATTGCTCAAATTACTGTTTCAAATAGTACCACTATCGCCTGTCATTCATACAAGAAATGTATGTCTGCGCAATTAAAGAAATATTACGAAAAGGGCAGGTCTACGACCGACTAAAGAGGCATGTGCCAAATCCATGACAACGGAGCTGTCCACAGGTGACCTCTTGTCCAAAAATTCCTGGAAGAGACACATGCAGCACAGCATCTTCATCCATCCTTATAGCTGGGCTTAAGCCCTTGTGGCTTTTTTGTGTTCCCCATGATGACGAAAAAAGCCTCTGGTTGTTGGTATAGGCCTTCATGTTCCATATACCCTGCAATTTACCAGTGTCTGTGGGGTGTTCCAAAAGAGGCCCATTTATTGGCATATAAGTAATGGATCTCAAATCTTTAGAAGTGTGTGGTTGTCAAAGAGGATTACTTCGAAGGATTGAAGAAACTTAAAATTAAATTGCTACTAAACTATGGCTCGTAGAACCCCAGTTCCAAAATTAATTGAACGCCCCTCGTAGTCTTGCAGGCAATACTTGATTGAATGATCAAGTTTGGCTCATAGATTGATTGAAGATAGAGATTCAAACATAAATAAAGGTGCACCAAACTCATAAAATTTTAATAACCTTTCAAACATGTCAAAGAATGGGGATAGTGAAGTTCTTACTGTAGCTGAATGCAGCTATATGCCTATATGAGGGTGCCAAATGTAACAGGTGGTTACATTACTGACAATTTACTTTTCTATTTAAAGTGTTACTTACCCTTGTTGTGTAGTTGAGGGTGGATGGTAGAGCCATGGCAGATATCTGGCTATAGCCCTGTTGTCACGACCATTCCCCCTCGTAATCTCTAGAGCCACAAACTGAGCTACTCCAGACTTGATCAGGCTACCCAGTGTGTCCTCATTCAAACTGCTACATCCCCCCTTCATGTTGGTCTAAAGTATAAACATTTATCTAGTTAATAACAATGTCGGTGATTAAAACACATTATGATTGTCAATGAACTAAAGATTGTAAATAAACTAATGTTGGTTGCAATCCAAAGTTAAGCCAGAGAAGATGTTGTTTGAATTCTTATTATTGAGAGCAATGCTTTGCCAGGCTGAAAATAATTATTTTGAATTTAGAGAAAGCTCTTTGATGAAATTTGTCAGTGGAAAATTGCATTGAAAATTGTTTGAATCAAGGGCAATATTACATAGACACTATATAATTCAATCACATCAATCACATGTCTCTCAAAGCAAATTAACCATTCATTGTAACATAAACACAAATAAGTACATAGTATTGGTAGTAATGCAGTTCAATTACCTTGACCTTTGAGATGGTATGAAGGTCACTAATGAATTCCACACAGTCTCCCAGATACTGCCTCATACATTCTGCAGCGTATGTGGACATGAGAGAGTTGGCATGTGAGTGGTATAACATGCCTAGATCACCAACGATGTTAGAACTGCCGATAGTCCCTCCAGCATCTAGGACAACAAACTGAAATAACAAGGTCAAGGTCATTAATGTCCGCGAAGAAGCAAAAATTAACATGCAAAATACAAAATAGACTGAAACAAAAAAGGAAGTGCAACCAAGATGTGGATAAAATCTATGCTTCCTTTCAACCATATTTTCCTACAATCATTAGTTGACCAACAGTCAAGGATTCTAGCAAAATAAATACTGTGACAGAGCAGCAGATAGGGTGGGGTGGGGGTTAACCTTTTCCCACACATTGGAGAAACACATTGACGCTTTTCAACACCCCACAAAATTAAGGCTTTGGAAAACATTGTGGAAAATGAAGAAATTGCTTGTGAAAAGCAATTTCTTCATTTCCCACAATGTTTTCTACCAAGAAAGACCAAAAAATGTTTAATTTTGTGGAATGGAACTTGTCGTCTGCAACGTCTATGAGTTTGGACTAGGCTAAAATTTTGTTGTTTGGTAATGGGTTAAGGCATTTTAAAGTTGTTATTTGAAATCCAAAACTTATGTTGTGTGTACTCCTTCAAATCATCTTAGAAGACTATTCAAATGAGTACCCAAAACATGGAGTTTGTTTAACTTTGAAAGAGAGTTTGAATTTTCAAAACCCTTTTACCCTGATCTGTAGGTTTGATTACAGTTCAATATCATGAATTCCTACCTGGACTAGGAGTAGGTAGTTCTCATCAGGTAGGCCAGTTTTAAATTTGAGAGCTTGTACCAGTTGAAATATCACTGTCCTTGTGAGATACAGCTTGTCACGCTCCTGCAAATGAAACATCAGATTTTAACCCATTACCAAACGGCAAAATTTTAGACCTATCCAAATTCAAAGATGATGCAGACGACAATTTCAAGTGAATGAAATTTTTAATTTTGTGGTCTTTTTATGTAGAAAACATTGTGGTAAATGAAGAAATTGCTTGTCACAAGCAATTTCTTCATTTTCCACGATTTTTTCCAAAGCCAATATCTTTTGGGGAGTCAAAAGGAATCACTGTGTGGTAATGGGTTAATGCAAAGGTAACCATTTTCTAAAAATTTCATATAAGAACAGTTATGGATAAAGTTGAATAAAGATAAGTACAAAAGAAGACTGTATTATAGACTCAAATTTATCAATCCTTGTGATTCACCATTCTTGATCTACTTCACATTACATGAATGGCCATTTTGTTAAGTTAAATACATACTTTTCTTCATATTTTGAGCTATAGAAGTGTCATCTTACAGATGCAAGGTTACATTTACAGTACAACATTTAAGCCTCTCTTACAACCGGTCGTATGTGCTCCTGCGTGCGGTCTGCATCTAAAACTTAGGCATAGTTGTGTGATGCACCATACAATTTTGGTGTACACAACCATGACGCAGTCTGTATGTAGCAAGAATTGACTGATACAATTCTTTGCTATGACCATTCTGCGCCTTTTTGGAATGCCAGGAGCATGCAAGACAGAGGTACTGAGCAAGTATGACAGACATGCGTGAGACACAGGGAAAATTATACAGAAATTCCCCAAAAGTCATAAAGAAGGCGCAATTCCTCGAAAGAGATTCATACTTTTAACCAGCTTTGAATATACATGTTTTAAGCCTCTCTTACAACCTGTTATGCGTCTTTATATATAGTGCGTCATCGGAGATTTTTAAAACACACAATTTATAAGGATGCACGACAGGCTGCAAGAGAGGCTTTAGATGCGCTTTGACATTATAAAGTATGGTACTTTCACATAAAAGTTCACTTACCCTGGTAAATACTCTGTTACAAAGAGAGCAGATGTCCAGTACCTGCGTCAGTTGGAAGTTACAGGTGGTCACAGCAATACTGATCAACTTGGAGAAGGGCTCTAAAATGTGCTGTAATGAGAATGTTTATGATGAAAAGTGATTGAATAAGACAGAAATTTAAACTAAAGGAACAAGCAAAGTTTAAAGGGGGAATGGTACTTAAAATCATGCAAATTTTCCGAGAACTTCGTACAAAATAAATATGTATTATGAAAATATGGCCTTTAAATTGCATCTATGCCAAATCTTAGCTTTCTATCTTGTGTATTGGCTAGGATGTCGACGGATTTAAAACCCCATATGTTCCATTATTGTAAATATTATCCCCGGGACAAAAAATCATGGGGTTTTAAATCCGTCGACATCTAAGCCAATACACAAGGTAGAAAGCTAAGATTTGGCATATATGCAATTTAAAGACCATATTTTAATAATATATATTTATTTTTTTGTACGAAGTTCTCGGAAAATTTGCAAGATGTTAAGTGTTATTCTGCCTTTAAAGAAAATCCAACAAAACATAATACATATACATTAAATTATGCTATGAGTTGTGAGACAAGAAAAGTGTCATGATACCACATGTCTTGTAATATCTCATCTCAAGGCTTCTTTCACTTACATGCATGTATATAGATGTATTTGCCTAAGGACAGGGTATTCTTTATTCAATTTACATAAAAAAGATCACTTCTCATGAATCAAGGACTACCATCACAAGTATCAATACCTTTGCATTGTTGATCCCGTTAACTTTCAGCAGACACATGATGATTTTGAGTACGGAGGTCATGTCACATGGTACAGGCAGTATCTCCGTCAGTCTCCGGAAGAAAACATCAAACTGGTTGAGTATACTGGCCCACATTGCAGCACTACTGTCCAGGGATATAGAGTTCATGTATGTAGCCAGGTTGTCTAGTAGTAACTGTATGTTGTCTGTGGCCAGGTTACGAGTGTTGTTTAGGCCCTGGAATACAGAGATAGTATGAAGTTATTTTTTGTGAACTATTGATGGTGTAATATTAACAATTTGTTTTGCAATTTGTAGTAAATAGGAAAGAGAAAACATCCAAAGTCTGAGCTTTATATTTCATGAATTCTGAAGTCTAAATGAGATAATGATGCCTCTTCAAGTTATAAAGACGATGCACTTATGAAACACCAATGTCCTCATTATAACAAATTTTTATTCAAATGACCCTGATTTGCCACTTTGAAATTGCCTGATGACCAATACATTTGTATCAAAAGATATTTATTGATAAGATACAGTGGTACAGTGGTGTACCTGCGCTATGCGCTTTGATACTTATGTATGTAGAAAATTCATTATTGATATCAAGTTGTTTTTTTCTGTGGACAGATAACAGTATGGGAAGGACTAGGTAGACAACCATTTTCTTTCTAATCTGAAGCATGACATTTTTAAAAAGTTCTTTGTAATCAACACACTAAATCCTTCTCATGGCAGTTATCTACTAATGATCCACAAACTGTTTACCTCTAATAGATGATGTATAGCAGCATGACATGGAAGCTCTGTGAAGTCTACCAGGGCAGATGCTACAGTCTTCAAAAATTGTGGTTCTACAAAAATGAACATTCAATTTGTTTAATAGGTTACATGAAATACTTTCAATGAAGAGAGAATCAAATCATTGAATCAAACAGTAAGCATGTTAATGTGTATAACAGGGTAGATTATAATGACATTGTTTTTTTTACAAACTGCTCTGAAAACATCAAACAATAGTACATGTACAAGAAGATTACAAAATCCTTACTACAGTTGAGAACATCATGAAATTGACATTCTGAGTGGAATGGCAATGTTTTATGAGCGAATGAATGGATGAATGGAATGAGCGTTTGGAATGATTTTGTGTATCAAAAAAATCGATAAAACGCCCATGATAACCGTTCAACCAATCAAACGTGATCTTAAAAAAGTAACAGCCCAATATTGGAAATTTACCAATAATATAGGTATGAAGGTTTATCGATAAAACGCCTACAATAATATTACGGCCAAAGAAATGCCTTCTTTTTATAACATCCAATTAAACCAGTGAACGTTTATTGAGCGGTGTGAATGTTTTATGAGGGTTTTGAATGTTTTTGTGATCGGAATGAATGAACGCTTGAGTGGAATGATTTTGATCGGAATGGAATGGAATAAATGTAAATTTCATGATGTTTTTAACTGTAATAGATGTAGTGTACAAACTTACGAAGTAGTTTGGCTCTACTGATGTTGATGAAAGTAAAGTATTTAACCCATTCCCGAACAAGACCTGGTTTTGACATACCTAATAGAAAACACTTGAGAAAATATTGAGACAAAAGAAGAAACTGCTGATAACCAACAGTTTCTGCTTTTGCCTCAATATTTTCTGTGCAATATTTTATGCAAATCTTATATTAACCAACATCTATTTTGTCGTTTAAATCCACGCTAAAATTTTGACGTTTGGGAAAGGGTTAAGGTTTTCAAAGGGTTAAGGTATTCCATCCATCATTAGATACCAAACACTTCTTGCAACTTTGAGTGTCATCTGTGAAAACAAAATTGGCAAGGGTATCCCTTGTCAATTTCTTTTAACACAGATGATGCCTGGAAATGGAAGAGGGGTACTATGGTCAATTTCCTTTGCCACAGATGACTCCAAAAGTTGCACAGAGTGTCTTGTATATAATGTTGGATTGAATATCTGAAGAAAATTAGAGGGGTCAGTTCATATTTATTATAAGTGCATATAGATCAGACATACCATCAAATCTGGCTTGGAAGAGCATGGGGAAGATACCGTTAGGTGCTAGTTGGTGTAGGGTACATCTCAGAAACTGTCTAGCTATACTGATGTTGTTACCAGGTACCATAACATTGGTCTCGGTCTGCCAGGTGTACGGGCTACTGGCTGCTATCCTATATCAAACAATCAACAGGAATGAGCATGATAGCAAGAGTTGTATGCAAAGAATGTAGCTCACCTACATCAGAGCTTATCGGAAAAAAGTCAAAGGTCAAGGTCACTAGGTCATGGCATGAGGTATCCATATGTGAAATATCAATGCTCTATCTGTAATAGTGCATGAGATATAGTTTGGGTTAAAGCTTTTTTTAAAGTAGGTCAAACTCCAAAATCAAGGTTACTAGGTCAAAGGTCATGGTCCAAATGAAAGGTCTTGGCATTTTTTTTTCCCAGTAAAGACGCAACGCTGACACTAGGGCTATGACATTAGCTCCCCGGACATAAAGTTCCGGCTCGCTAAAAATGCCATAGTTATTGTAAGCATGTTTTGAAACAGTAACAATTAAGATATACTATATTGCATAACATTAACTCTTTCAAAAACAAGCCTTAGTATTAATATCTCTAACTAAGAAAGCTTTGAAAAAAATTTAGAGAAAAGAAGAAACTGAAGGTTTCTCAGAATGCTTCCTTTGTTACAAAATTATGTGTTTTTGACATTCATTTGATGTGATTTGGCCGCCTTCATCATAATTGAAATTCGAATAAGCTAAGAATTTGTTTACTTGGAAAGGGTCATTCAATTTTTCAAATGTCTACTCTGAAAAAGATTTTGCAGACACACTTGTGTTTTTCAATATAAAATGTTTAACTAGAACTGATCAGAACAATACTGTAAACAATCCCCTTGAAACAAGAGCAGCTTGGATATTGATGCATTTTTTTTTTATCTCTGTGAATATTTTACTAAAAATATAAATTTACCCTATGATATAGAGAAAGCTTCTAAGAATAGTTTCGAAAATTATGGTTCATTAGTCTCTTAATATCAAACATGACCATTTTCACCAAACCCTTATTCAATGACGACTTCTAACCTTGATACAGCTATAAGACTCTCCAGTAAGATGGGCGTGGCTAGACAGGGTTCTCGATGTATGTAGGTCGCCAGGACAACGATACACAAGCCAATAGTTTCATCATCGTATTGTTCTAATGCAGCGCTACAGTCAGGACATCTTTCTACAACCGTACTCTCACTGTGTCTGTTTGGGGTGATCGGCTTTTTGTTGGTCGGCTTGGATAAGAGGTCACTCTTTCTCATTCTACGACTACAATACATTAATTTTTGTTTTTAAAAACAAATATATGTTTCATAACTTACTAGCTTTCACACTTGAGCAATAAGTGTTAAAAGGTGTTGAAACTTTTTCTTGTCAAGACAATCTATGCTATATGGTCATTTCACCCTTTTTTAAAATCTTGAACCATTACCACACAGTGACGCCCTTTGACACCCCATAAGATAAAGGCTTTGAGAACATCTTGAAAAATGAAAAATTGCTTGTGACAAGCATTTCCCATAATGTTTTCTAAGAATGACAAACATGTACAATTTCATACATTTGAAATTGCTGTTTACATCAACTTTGAATTTGGAACAGTCCAAAATTTTGCCATCTGGTAAAGGATCAAATGATTAAAACTGGCTTTCATCTCTTTTCTTACTTTAAAAATAACCTCATAAAAACAATATAACACTTATTTGATTTTGAAACTATAGACTAACCTTGCCCTATTCTGTTCCTTGTCAAAGTCAGGACTGTCAGAAGCTAGTTCTGGAAACCTCTTCTGCAGTTCTATAGTAGATAACCCAGTCTTTCTGGACTTTCTCTGTCTAAAGTTAGGCTTTATTCCACTCCTGCTTCTAGGGGAGGACTTCTTCATCTCTGTATAGCAAAGCGAAACATGTCAAACTTTTTAACGTATACAACCCATCATTAGCACCAAAGAGCCAGAGGCGAAATTTGAAAAGTGCCAGTAAATCCTAAACTGTGTTATATTTCCATTCCAAATACAAACATAAACATTCTGAACGATTTAGAATTTTGCTTTGATGCATAATTACGGAAATATTTGACAAAAATGTTTTAAATTACCTCCCTTGCATATGAATATAATGTAAAAAGATATTTGTAAATTATTCTCCTTTTGAAGCATAATCTTGAAATCTGGCATGATGAATCAACTTATTTGAAGTGTATTTACAAGTGTGTGTAATTTGATGCATGTCCCATGGCTAGAAAGTGGTGTTTTTAATGATGGGTCATATACCTCAAAAAAAAAATGTTCACAGATGTCAAAATTAAAACAAGAGCCGTCATAGACGGATTATGCTCCCCGAATAAATGTTTGTCACGAAATAATAAAATATACATTTAGCCCCCCTTGTCCCATGACAGATATTTTATAGAATATGATCTAGAACATCCTATTTATCACATGAGTACAAAATTTCATCTAATTTTGCCCAATAGATGAAGAGAAATTAGAGAAAAAAACTATTTTTCACACTAAGGCCCCTTTTTCCCTGATGCAGCCTCAAATTAAGAAACTGAGAAAAAAACTTCCTAGGGATTATCCTAGGGAGTTCACATGAGAAGTTTCATTGAATTTGGTCCAAGGGTTGCTGAGATCTGGCTGTGGACGGACAGATGGACGGACACACAGAGAGACAGACAGCGTGGCAACTATATGCTCCCCTGAAATTTTTTCGGGGAGCATAAAAAAGTTCATCTTTTCCAAAGCTGCTGTATGAAAATGTTGATTTGAATTACCACTTTACATGATTTTAACTAGATCTAATACTTGTACAAGCCACAGCAGCATTATTACAAAACAACATATAAGCAGTAAACATTGGAAACAAATTAAATTATACATTTGTTAAAGAATGTTTGGTTATATCAAATTACGTGTACGTTACATATTTGATGTTGGTCCATGAATAGTGTAGTATTGACAATATAAACTATACCAGTGGAGTCCTTGGTAAGATCCCCACCAGACTCTGCGTCTGATGTTGTCTGTGTTTTCTCACTGTCTTCTGCACTTTCTACATCCTCCGAGAACCCCCCTTCTTTACTGGTCTCTGACATTGTGGTACCTGTACCTTCCTTACTGCTGGAGGCATCAGTCTGGTTACTGCTACTTTGTCTATAATGTAGATAATCATATGGTTACACGGAGAGATAATCTAACACAGAGAACCCCCCTTCTTTACTGGTCTCTGACATTGTGGTACCTGTACCTTCCTTACTGCTGGAGGCATCAGTCTGGTTACTACTGCTTTGTCTATAATGTAAAGAATCATATGGTTACACGGAGAGATAATCTAACACAGAGAACCCCCCTTCTTTACTGGTCTCTGACATGGTGGTACCTGTACCTTCCTTACTGCTGGAGGCATCAGTCTGGTTACTACTGCTTTGTCTGCAATATACAGGTATCATACAGGTCTACATATTTAAAAATAATTGTCTGAACGCAGTTGTAAAACTTCCAGTTGAATCTTGTTTTTTTTTTCACACAACAAAAACATTGAGGTAAACAAGATGCTCCAGAAATGGCCAATGTTAAGTTTTCGGACAGACAGACAGACGGACATTGGTAAAACAATATGCCCCTGATCTTTGATACAGGGGCATTAAAAATGCATCTACCTAAATCCACTATACCCTGTTGCTATCATATCCACTCTTAGAATTCTTAGAACCTTTAAGACTTCAAAAATAGAAATAAATATGACATCTAATTGCTTCTGAAATTAAAATCCATAATAATAACCAAGCTTTGTATATTTGTTTTTGGCAATTGATTTAATGATGAAATGTTAATCCCCTTAGGCATAAAAACTTATATGATATATTTAACATGGTTGGTGAATTCAAAGTTAACTGTCATCCATTAAAAACCAAGATAGACTGACCTAGACTCTTCAGTGCTTGATTTTTTCTGTCCCACTTCTTGTTCAAACTCCTGTAACTGCTCTACTATCTTCTCATCTACACTCTTAGGGCGGTCTTTAGGACCATGCTCTGTTGTGTCAGCCTGTAAAAAAATAGAGATTGATAACTATGAAAAGACAGTAGACTGGTGTAAACCCAATGCAACTCCATAACAGTTATTATAGTGCCCTGTTTTCAACTTAGTTTTGTGACTGTTTTTATCAAATAAGACAAATGAAATCAGTGTCTTGCAAAAGTTCAATGTGTGATCAATATTTGTTTAAAATTCATCTTTTTTGAATGAGTGAAAGAGGAGTTTGCTACACAACGTTGTTATCATTTTATACATGAACGGATATAGAGGCTGATTACAGTATATACCGAAAAATATTCATTTCGCTACGGATTTACTAGGACAAAATTAATTTGAGCATCTGAAAAAAAGAGAAACATAAGGAATGGAATTAGGATAGATCTACTAAGATGGATAAATAAACGATCAGGCCCTACCTGTACCTCACTCTGCTGATCTGATGAGTCTTCAGTCTCATTATCCAGATAATGAACTAATTTACGAGGCTTTCTTGGTTTGATTCTTCTGCCAGAGTGATCTGTTTAAACAATGAAATAATTATCTGTGAATGGTCATTATAACTAAATAACTTCAGCCATACTCATACAACAGCTTGATCTATAAATGTTTACCATTCCCTCATTTACCATTTAACAACAAATGTTAAGGATATACTAATTTGAAGGATGATGAAGACGAAAAAAATTAATGTTGATAACGATAGGAATTTTGTACAATATAGCACAGAAAATATTGAGACAAAAATGCTGATTATCAGCATTTTCTTCTTTTGTCTCAGTGTCTTCAAAAGCCTTTATACAAGAGACGCCATATATAGGCCTTGTTATCATATATCTATACTTATCTTTATCAACAGACATCCTAAATTGCTGATTACAAAACAAATGCTACCGGTATTTTTTGGTTGACAAAAATCAGACAATGCAACAAGGAAAACACAAGAGCCGTCATAGACAGATAATGCTCCCCGAATAAGTGTTTGTCACAAAATAAAAATCATCATACATTAAGCCCCCTTTTCCCATGACAGATTCTTTGTACACACATTATTTATAGGATATGGTCTAGAACATCTCATTTATCACAAAATTACAAAATTTCATTGAATTCTGCCCACTGGATGAAGAGAAATTGGAGAAAATCTAATTTTTACATCAAGGCCCCTTTTCCCATGACGCAGCCTCAAATCAACAAACGGAGAAAAAGGTTCCTAGGGATTATGCCTGGGAGTTCACATGTGAAGTTTCGTTGAATTTGGTCCAAGGGTTGCTGAGATATGGCTGTGGACGTACGGACGGACGGACACACAGACGGACAGCCGGACGGACGGACGGACAGCATGGCGACTATATGCTCCCCCGAAATTTTTTCGGGGAGCATAATAACAGAATTCTGTTACTCTTTTTTCCTAACTTAGGGTCATGAATCTGTACTTATGTAGTTAATATATCTCAAATGGACTAGTTTTATCTATAGGAGATTTATATCTAGGTGAGGAGCAGTCCAATTTTTTCTTGTATTTAACAGTGGTAGTTGCTATGTTGCCTCTCACACTTTGGGGCAGGGTCTGGGGCGGAGTCAAATACCTTACCTGGACTTGTTTTATCTAAAGGAGATTTATTCCTGGGTGATGATTGGTCTGACTTTTTCTTGTATTTGACTGTGGTGGTTTCTGTGTTGCCCGTCACATGTATCACCACCTCCTCTATACCAGTTGGGGGCGGGCTCTGGGGCGGAGTCTCTGTCTCCTGGATGTTCTCAAGGTCTGTTATACTGATCTTAGCTGAATCTACAATACATTTTTTATGCAGGAAAATAAATTAGTGCACCATTAACTCAAAGTATAAAAGTATCAAACATTAAATTTCAAATACTTTAAGAAAGTCTCTTACAGAAATCTTGGTAAACTTCAATAAAGCTTATGTAACTGAACAAAAAATAGCAAAAAAGGTCTGCTTTGGAGCACTTATATTTTCAAGAACACAAGTATGATTATTATTTTTTAAAAAGAAATCCAAAACGTCTTAAAAGAAAACATTATTGCAAAATGTAGATTTTTGTTCTACCCTATGAAACAGCTATGTTAGAATTGAAGCAAATGAAGCAGCAATTATTGGAGACTGGCCACAAACTTTTAATTGACAACTCTATTCAAAATCAGACAAGTGACAAGTTCATACATTGTGGCAATTTGTAAGCAACAGAGGTTCTTCAGTGCTTGAGACCATTGAAATGTATACCAAGACCACCAAGCATGTCTGTCTATGCTGATATTTTTAAAATATGTTGTCTGCAAAAATAGAAGCAATCCAGGACAAACATAAGGGTGAAAGATATCTAAAATGTTGAGAAAAGACACATAGAATTTAACTACTTGTTTAAGCCCTGCTACACTTCAATTTATTGATTTGACTATCAAAAACATATAGGAAATACATGTATAAAAAAATGTTTCATTGTTTTAACCCTGTTTTGTATATCCATCCAAGTTGTTGTCTGATACAGAATAAAAGATCAATCGTTGTTCAATCATCCATAGATTAATGATTATTCTACATTCATAAATCAAACACCTTTTTTTTTTATAAAGGCATATATGTAGAATGTTATAATACCGTAAATCAAATCAAAGTTGTTGTCCTTTTAATGAATAAGTCAATAAACAACATGAGTTAAGGTTTATATCAGAAGTACAGTTACTAATTTCACAACACAAGAGGCTCTAGAGGGCCTACATCACTCAACTGACTAAAATTGTTAAAGTATCCCTTATCATCAGTGTTTCTCAAAAGGATTGATAAAAACTTCTACCAAAGAACTAACTTGCAAACTTTATTAATTAAAATCAATATACAAATATAATATCAGACACAAAACAATGACAATAACCCCACTAGAATTCATCCAGTAGAGCTACATACAATACCGGTAGGGGAAGTGAAATGATATACCAATATAAACCACTCGTGTTCTGTATTTGGGAACAACATGTTATTACCATTACATACTTTTCTTTCTGGGGTATACTTGATGAACCAAAATAATTCAATTAATAAAATTCATAACCTTATTACATTTTGCACTTAGATTATCATGTAATATACCGGGTTGGGCAGGTTTTTTTAGCCCCAAATAATGAAGATTTTTATTTCATCTATCTAAGATTCAAGGTATAATCCATTTTCACTTTTCTATTCCATGAAGTACCACATGGAAAATTTTGCATTTTCTTCATTTAATTTGACTTCACTAGAAATAAACTTTTTGTAAAATATATAGAAATATGAACATCAAACTTTTAAAAAAAAACAAAACAAAATTAAATTCTTGTCAAATTAATGCTCATATTTAACATACATGATGTGAAATGAAATGACTTATGCTGATTTTTAAGAAGTCATGAATTATTCAATATGGTGCCTACCCACTATAAAACACAAACCAAATGACAGCAAATAGATCTCCTACCTTTACTCCTGGGTACAGTAGGACTGGGTGGAGGCATGGCATCATCTGGTAGTATTTTACAGTGATGATGTTGGGCCTCTATAGTGTTAATAACAATTCTGACCAGTATCTGTACTATAGCTGATACAGGGGAGGTGCAGGTCTGATACTGAAAGAAAGTAAGATGATTTATGCCCTAAAATAAAGCAATTTTCTCAAAAATGACATTTATATTGACCTTCAAAGATGACCTTGAAATCACAGGAGCATTCCTACTATACAAATTCAAATGTAAAATATGATTTTGTTTGCAAAGTTACATTTAAATGTAAGAACTGAATATATCAAAATACAAATTATCAGAATCTGATAGTACCTGGAAGTATTATACATTCAAATTAAACAAGAATCATTACAGTTGTTTTGGTTTATCTTTAGGTAGGACATGTGTTCAATTTTTTCAAAATGTTTCTATAAATAGTCACTTTCTTTACTGATTTACTTAATTTGGGTTATCAGTCTAGCCCCTCATTGGTAAAGATTTTGAATTGTTTATAGCAAACATCTACCTAGTATAACAGCAAAGGCAACAATCCTTGTTTGTGCACATGTGACAATGATGTACACTGCATTACAAATAGCACATGTGGCTGAAAATTGGCTTAAAGAAAGTAGGTAAAATAATTTGCAATTACTAATATCAAATGTACATTATCTTCCATCATAATACATAACTGCTATTTTTAGCGGGTGCAAATTTTTGCGGATTCAAAAATGGTACAATTAATTTTTGTGTATTTAATTTTTGCGATTTTTTTTTCCAAAATTTATTTCATGTTTTTCATTAAATCTAAATTGTGACTTTATGTATCATTGATTTCTAAGAGTCTTTCTAAACAAGAGATGTTTGTAAAACATATATGCCCCCTCAAGGGCCTACATTTGATGTAGGTCAAAGTCCAAGGTCAAGTTAACAAGGTCCAAGGTCATGGTCAAATATGAAAGGTCTAGGTAGGAGGTGTCCATGTGTGAAATATCAAAGCTGTATATGTAAAAGTAAAATGAATTATAGGCCAGGTTAAAGTTTTCAAAAGTAGGCCAAATGCCAAGGTCAAGGTCAAATGTGAAAGGTCTTGGTTGGAGGTGTCCATGTGTGAAATATCAAGGCTGTATGTGTAAAAGGACATGATATATATGCCTGGTTTCAGTCTTTTTTAAAAGTAGGTCAAACTCCAAGGTCAAGGTTGCAATATTCAAGGTCATGGTCAAATGTGAAAGGTCTTGGTAGGAGGTGTCTATGTGTGAAATATCAAGGCTGTAGGTGTAATAGGCCATAAGATAAAGGCTATGTTAAAGATTTCTAAAAGTATGTAAAAATCAAAGGTCAAGGTCATACAGGCCAAGGTCATGGTCAAATGTGAAAGGTCTTGGTAGGTGTCCATGTGTAAAATATTGAGACTGTGTAGGTAACAGGACATGAGATATAGACCTAGTTTACGTTTTTTAAAAGTAGGTCAAATTCCAAGGTCAAGGTCCAAGGTCATGGTCAAAAGTGAAATATCTTGGTTGGAAGTGACCATGTGTGAAATATCAAGGCTGTATATGTAAAATGACATGAAATATAGGCCAGGTTAATGTATTATTAAAGAAGGTCAAACACCAAGGTCAAGGTCACAAGGTCCAAGGTCATGGTCAAATGTGAAAGGTCTTGGTCGTAGGTGTCCATGTGTGAAATACCAAGGCTGTATGTGTAAAAGGACATGATATATCGGCTAGATTAAAGTTTTTTTTAAAGTAGGTCAAACTCCAAGGTCAAGGTCACGAGGTCCAAGGTCATGGTCACATGTGAAAGGTCTTGGTAAGATGTGTCCATGTATGTAATACCAAGGCTGTATGTGTAATAGCACATAAGATATAGGCCCAGTTTATTTTTTTTAAAAGTAGGTCAAATTCCAAGGTCAAGGCCACATGGTCCAAGGTCATAGTCGTATGTGATAGGTCTTGGTCTGAGGTTTCCATGTGTCAAATATCAAGGCTGTATGTGTAAAAGGACATGATATATTGGCCAGGTTAAAGTTTTTTAAAAGTAGGTCAAACTCCAAGGTCAAGGTCACAGAGTCCAATGTAATGGTCAATTGTGAAAGGTCTTGGTAGGAGGTGTCCATGTGTGAAATATCAAGGCTGTATTTGTAAAAGGTCATGAGATATATGCCGGGTTTAATTTTTTTAAAGTAGGTCAAACTCCAAGGTCAAGGTCACAAGGTCCAAGGTCATAGTTAAATGTGAACGATGTTGATAGGAGGTATCTATGTGTGAGATATCGAGGCTGTATGTGTAAAAGGACATGCGATAAAGGCAAGGTTAGGAATTAAGTGTAAAAATCAACAAAGGGCAATAACTCCAAGAATTTGATTGGCAGAGTTATGGTTCTTGTGCACTGCACCTCTCCATAATGAAATCTATCCACCTGTAAAGTTTCATGATTCTACCTTACATATTTTATGAGTTGTGCTCCGGACAAGAATCAAGTTATAAACTCAACAAAGGGTAATAACTCAGGAAATTTGATCGGCAGAGTTACGGTTCTCGTGCACTGCACCTCTCCATAATGAGATCTATCCACCTATTAAGTTTCATGATTCTACCTAACATACTTTTTGAGTTATGCTCCGGACAATAATCAAGTTTGAAAATCAACAAAGGGCAATAACTCCAAAAATATAATAGGCAGAGTTACGGTTCTTGTGCACTGCACCTCTCCATAATGAGATCTATACACCTGCGGTTCCTGTGCACTGCACCTCTCCATAATGAGATCTATACACCTGTAAAGTTTCATGATTCTACCTTACATAATTTTTGAGTTATGCTCCGGACAAGAATCAAGTTTGAAAATCAACAAAGGGCAATAACTCAAACAATTTGCTCAGCAGAGTTACGGTTCTTGTGCACTGCACCTCTCCATAATGAGATCTATCCACCTGTAAAGTTTCATGATTGCACCTTACATACTTTTTGAGTTATGCTCCGGACAAGAATCAAGTTATAAAATCAACAAAGGGCAATAACTCAAAAAATTTGATCGGCAGAGTTACGGTTCTTGTGCACTGCACCTCTCCATAATGAGATCTATCCACCTATGAAGTTTCATGATTCTACCTTTAATACTTTTCGAGTTATGCTCCGGACAAGGTTTGGTCTATGGACAGACCGACCGATCTACGGACCGACCGACCGACACTCGCAAAACAATATACCCCCATTTTCTTCGAAAGGGGGCATAATTACTTCAATTGTGTTTTTGTCAACACCTATAAAAGGTGTGAAAACATACCTATCCTTGAAGTAACAATAATGATATTTTTAACACCTGTAAAGAGTGTGATGTAGATTACACTTAATCCACATAGAAGTTTTAAAATCAAAGGTAGCATTTAGATAACAAATTCAAGTAAATGTGTTATTTGCGAATTTAATTTTTGCAGGTTGATTGTATCCGCAAAAATTACGTTGCCACAGAAATTACCAGTCATACGGTATTTACCTTGTATAGTATAACCAGCAACGTTTCTAACCAGGAGACGCGAGTATGAGTCTCTAGGTACCACAATGTATAGTTTGGTGGTTGATAGTCACTAGCATATCTCTGGGGTGAAGGGCCATATTGTAACAACAGCAAGGTTATTGGTAGAATCTTGTTACCAAGGTCAAAGTTCCTGTCTAGTACCTATATAGAAAGAAATGATATTGGTCAAATATGTATGTAGAACTCAAAAATTATTGTAGTTACAGCAATATTATGATGTCTTAGTGATAAAGCAACAATGTATCTTTTATAGGGACACAGAAATAAATGAAATAATTAACAGAATACAGTAACTGTGAACATTCTTTTAACCCATTTCCACACAGTGACGCTTTTTGACACCCCTCAACAAATAGGCATGGAAAAATATTGCGGAAATGAAGATATTGCTAAAACATTTTACGTTCTGATAATGGGTAAAAACATATATTGCGATTCAATTCCTTGATTCTAAAATGTATTGACAAAATAGTTGCTTTGGAACAATTTGGAAGAATTTTTGATACAAAAGACTTCAATACTTACGTAGGGAACTCCTGATAGATACGAATTGAACACAGCAGATGTCCTGAAATATCAAAAGACAGGTATTCAGCAATACTAGATTGTTGACAAAAATATTCATTGTATTTTGTAATCAATTTATGTACTGGAAACAAATAAATCATTTATCATACACATTTTAGCAGAAGTTTCCTAACAGTTTGACACCAAGATTTACAGGAAGATCTATAACAGTTTGAATAAATTGATACTCACATGAAAACAAAACTTTGGTTTTCAGTTTTGAGATATGCTCAACTTGTTTGGATGATGATGATGAAGATTATTGTCGCTTTTTAACAAAAACCTCATAACTGCAGCTTGTAGTAAGCTGCAATTATGAGGCATTTGTTGAAAAGCAGCGTTAAGATTCATGAACAACATAGTGAAGAAAATATTGAGGTAAAAGGAGAAAATGCTGGTATATCACAATGACCCTCACCGTAACTTATATGGAGGTACACTAAAAGATTTCTCTGACTGGTTGTAACCCAGAAGGACATTCAGATGGCGAAGAACAATATTCTGAAATAGAACATTATCTTACTTGCTTGAAATCCTTTCTGAAAAAAATGTTTAGAGAAGTCCAAATTGAAACATGCTGCAAATGGCAATACACTATATATAACTCATTGTAAAAAAATGTATATATAAGCATAGGATTCACATGAGTGAGAAATTGCAATTGGTTTATATGAGGACATAAAAAGCAACAATTGTTGTATTTCACAATAGAGAATCACAGGACACAACATCTTCAGAAATCAGTCAATAATTCTATTAATGTGTGACCAATTTTCAGCGCTGAATGTCAAGGATCCGTTAAAAAGTCAGCTGATAAAAAAAATTTTGATGACCAACCAAAACCCAAATTTTGATTTATCATCGATTTGTCTTATCAGCTGATTTTCAAAAGATCCAACCCATCAATCTAATCCCTGACATATTTCCGCCTTCTCTCCTTCAAATGATTTCCAAATCCAAGTCAAATATTTGCTTAATCATTCAAAATTTTGTGAAATTGTTTAGTCGCATGATTCCCGACAGTGATATTTTCTCACCTCTGCTTTCTGTGCATCTTCCGGTACATCTTCTTGTTCACAACGAACCATAAACTGAAACACAAGTCAAACATAATTATAATTGAGCCGGGATCTGGACAAACGTCCCTTATAGCATTTGAGAAAGTCATGTTTCAAGATCAGGCTGCGCGTACTAGCAGTCTGACCTGGATCCATGTTACTCTCATATGTTTGCTACAAATCATGACAAAGCTATTAGAGAACAACATGGGTTCTGATCAGACTGTGCGTATGCACAGGCTGGTCTGGATCCAGGTTGTTCTCAAATTACATAAAGGACGTTTTTCCAGATCTTGGCTCAATTATATATTTTATTCTCAAATAAGCATTTTCTAATCACAAAACATTTCAAACATCACAGAGTTTCAAGGTTGGTCATCACAATGGGTAAACAATGAAGCCATGGCACAATGGGTTGTCATGACTAAATTTTGTGTTTATCGAACCTTTTCATTCTAAATGCCCATAAGTGTTGTTCTGTATGCCATTTCTGATGTATACATTGCTACCAGACAAGGCAAGATCAGCGAGACATGACTAAGAATTACACTAAACCTACTTTCATAAGTAAAGTAACCAGTTGATGGACTGTTTCTCTATCTACTCCCTCTAGGTCCATAGCTCTCTGTAACAGGGCAGCAAAGTTACTTTGTTACTAATTAAAACTTAACCTACCTTCATAAGTAAAGTAACCAGTTGATGAACTGTTTCTCTATCTACTCCCTCTAGGTCCATAGCTCTCTGTAACAGGGCAGCAAAGTTACTTTGTTACTAATTAAAACTTAACCTACCTTCATAAGTAAAGTAACCAGTTGATGAACTGTTTCTCTATCTACTCCCTCTAGGTCCATGGCTCTCTGTAACAGGGCAGCAAAGTTACTTTGTTACTTATTAAAACTCAACCTACCTTCATAAGTAAAGTAACCAGTTGATGGACTGTTTCTCTGTCTACTCCCTCTAGGTCCACAGCTCTCTGTAACAGGACAGCAAAGTTACTTTGTTACTTATTAAAACTCAACCTACCTTCATGAGTAAAGTAACCAGTTGATGGACTGTTTCTCTATCTACTCCCTCTAGGTCCATAGCTCTCTGTAACAGGGCAGCAAAGTTACTTTGTTACTAATTAAAACTCAACCTACCTTCATAAGTAAAGTAACCAGTTGATGGACTGTTTCTCTATCTACCCCCTCTAGGTCTATGGCTCTCTGTAACAGGGCAGCAAAGTTACTTTGTTACTAATTAAAACTCAACCTACCTTCATAAGTAAAGTAACCAGTTGATGGACTGTTTCTCTATCTACTCCCTCTAGGTCCATAGCTCTCTGTATCAGGGCAGCAAAGTTACTTTGTTACTAATTAAAACTTAACCTACCTTCATAAGTAAAGTAACAAGTTGATGGACAGTTTCTCTATCTACTCCCTCTAGGTCCATGGCTCTCTGTAACAGGGCAGCAAAGTTACGTAACTTATTAAAACTCAACCTACCTTCATAAGTAAAGTAACCAGTTGATGGACCGTTTCTCTATCTACTCCCTCTAGGTCCACAGCTCTCTGTAACAGGGTAGCAAAGTTACTTTATTACTAATTAAAACTCAACCTACCTTCATGAGTAAAGTAACCAGTTGATGGACCGTTTCTCTATCTAATCCCTCTAGGTCCATAGCTCTATGTAACAGGACAGCAAAGTTAGTTTGTTACTAATTAAAACTCAACCTACCTTCATAAGTAAAGTAACCAGTTGATGGACTGTTTCTCTATCTACTCCCTCTAGGTCCATAGCTCTCTGTAACAAGGCAGCAAAGTTACTTTGTTACTAATTAAAACTTAACCTACCTTCATAAGTAAAGTAACCAGTTGATGGACTGTTTCTCTATCTACTCCCTCTAGGTCCATAGCTCTCTGTAACAAGGCAGCAAAGTTACTTTGTTACTAATTAAAACTCAACCTACCTTCATGAGTAAAGTAACCAGTTGATGGACCGTTTCTCTATCTAATCCCTCTAGGTCCATAGCTCTATGTAACAGGACAGCAAAGTTAGTTTGTTACTAATTAAAACTCAACCTACCTTCATAAGTAAAGTAACCAGTTGATGGACTGTTTCTCTATCTACTCCCTCTAGGTCCATAGCTCTCTGTAACAAGGCAGCAAAGTTACTTTGTTACTAATTAAAACTCAACCTACCTTCATAAGTAAAGTAACCAGTTGATGGACTGTTTCTCTATCTACTCCCTCTAGGTCCATGGCTCTCTGTAACAGGGCAGCAAAGTTACTTTGTTACTAATTAAAACTCAACCTACCTTCATGAGTAAAGTAACCAGTTGATGGACTGCTTCTCTATCTACTCCCTCTAGGTCCATAGCTCTCTGTAAAAGGGCAGCAAAGTTACTTTGTTACAAATTAAAACTCAACCTACCTTCATAAGTAAAGTAACCAGTTGATGGACTGTTTCTCTATCTACTCCCTCTAGATCCATGGCTCTCTGTAAAAGGGCAGCAAAGTTACTTTGTTACTAATTAAAACTCAACCTACTTTCATAAGTAAAGTAACCAGTAGATGGACTGTTTCTCTATCTACTCCCTCTAGGTCCATAGCTCTCTGTAACAAGGCAGCAAAGTTACTTTGTTACTAATTAAAACTCAACCTACCTTCATAAGTTAAGTAACCAGTTGATGGACTGTTTCTCTATCTACTCCCTCTAGATCCATAGCTCTCTGTAACAGGGCAGCAAAGTTACTTTGTTACTTATTAAAACTAAACCAACCTTCATAAGTAAAGTAACCAGTTGATGGACAGTTTCTCTATCTACCCCCTCTAGGTCCATAGCTCTCTGTAACAGGGCAGCAAAGTTACTTTGTTACTTATTAAAACTCAACCTACATTCATAAGTAAAGTAACCAGTTGATGGACTGTTTCTCTATCTACTCCCTCTAGGTCCATGGCTCTCTGTAACAGGGCAGCAAAGTTACTTTGTTACTAATTAAAACTCAACCTACCTTCATAAGTAAAGTAACCAGTTGATGAACTGTTTCTCTATCTACTCCCTCTAGGTCCATAGCTCTCTGTAACAGGGCAGCAAAGTTACTTTGTTACTAATTAAACCTCAACCTACCTTCATAAGTAAAGTAACCAATTGATGTTCTGTTTCTCTGTCTACTCCCTCTAGGTCCATGGCTCTCTGTAACAGGGCAGCAAAGTTACTTTGTTATTAATTAGAACTCAACCTACCTTCATAAGTAAAGTAACCAGTTGATGTTCTGTTTCTCTGTCTACTCCCTCTAGGTCCATGGCTCTCTGTAACAAGGCAGTAAAGTTACTTTGTTACTAATTAAAACTCAACCTACCTTCATAAGTAAAGTAACCAGTTGATGGACCGTTTCTCTATCTACTCCCTCTAGGTCCACAGCTCTCTGTAACAGGACAGCAAAGTTACTTTGTTACTTATTAAAACTCAACCTACCTTCATAAGTAAAGTAACCAGTTGATGGACCGTTTCTCTATCTACTCCCTCTAGGTCCACAGCTCTCTGTAACAGGACAGCAAAGTTACTTTGTTACTTATTAAAACTCAACCTACCTTCATAAGTAAAGTAACCAGTAGATGGACTGTTTCTCTATCTACCCCCTCTAGGTCCATGGCTCTCTGTAACAGGGCAGCAAAGTTACTTTGTTATTAATTAAAACTCAACCTACCTTCATAAGTAAAGTAACCAGTTGATGTTCTGTTTTTCTGTCTACTCCCTCTAGGTCCATAGCTCTCTGTAAAAGGGCAGCAAAGTCAGTTTGTTACTTATTAAAACTCAACCTACCTTCATGAGTAAAGTAACCAGTTGATGTTCTGTTTCTCTGTCTACTCCCTCTAGGTCCATAGCTCTCTGTAACAGGGCAGCAAAGTTACTTTGTTACTTATTAAAACTCAACCTACCTTCATAAGTAAAGTGACCAGTTGATGTTCTGTTTCTCTATCTACTCCCTCTAGGTCCATGGCTCTCTGTAACAGGGCAGCAAAGTTATGTAACTTATTAAAACTCAACCTACCTTCATAAGTAAAGTAACCAGTTGATGGACCGTTTCTCTATCTACTCCCTCTAGGTCCACAGCTCTCTGTAACAGGGTAGCAAAGTTACTTTATTACTAATTAAAACTCAACCTACCTTCATGAGTAAAGTAACCAGTTGATGGACCGTTTCTCTATCTAATCCCTCTAGGTCCATAGCTCTATGTAACAGGACAGCAAAGTTAGTTTGTTACTAATTAAAACTCAACCTACCTTCATAAGTAAAGTAACCAGTTGATGGACTGTTTCTCTATCTACTCCCTCTAGGTCCATAGCTCTCTGTAACAAGGCAGCAAAGTTACTTTGTTACTAATTAAAACTCAACCTACCTTCATAAGTAAAGTAACCAGTTGATGGACTGTTTCTCTATCTACTCCCTCTAGGTCCATAGCTCTCTGTAACAAGGCAGCAAAGTTACTTTGTTACTAATTAAAACTCAACCTACCTTCATGAGTAAAGTAACCAGTTGATGGACCGTTTCTCTATCTAATCCCTCTAGGTCCATAGCTCTATGTAACAGGACAGCAAAGTTAGTTTGTTACTAATTAAAACTCAACCTACCTTCATAAGTAAAGTAACCAGTTGATGGACTGTTTCTCTATCTACTCCCTCTAGGTCCATGGCTCTCGGTAACAGGGCAGCAAAGTTACTTTGTTACTAATTAAAACTCAACCTACCTTCATAAGTAAAGTAACCAGTTGATGGACAGTTTCTCTATCTACCCCCTCTAGGTCCATAGCTCTCTGTAACAGGGCAGCAAAGTTACTTTGTTACTTATTAAAACTCAACCTACCTTCATAAGTAAAGTAACCAGTTGATGGACTGTTTCTCTATATACTCCCTCTAGGTCCATGGCTCTCTGTAACAGGGCAGCAAAGTTACTTTGTTACTAATTAAAACTCAACCTACCTTCATAAGTAAAGTAACCAGTTGATGAACTGTTTCTCTATCTACTCCCTCTAGGTCCATAGCTCTCTGTAACAAGGCAGCAAAGTTACTTTGTTACTAATTAAACCTCAACCTACCTTCATAAGTAAAGGAATCAGTTGATGGACTGTTTCTCTATCTACCCCCTCTAGGTCCATAGCTCTCTGTAACAGGGCAGCAAAGTTACTTTGTTACTAATTAAACCTCAACCTACCTTCATAAGTAAAGTAACCAGTTGATGTTCTGTTTCTCTGTCTACTCCCTCTAGGTCCATGGCTCTCTGTAACAAGGCAGCAAAGTTACTTTGTTACTAATTAAAACTCAACCTACCTTCATAAGTAAAGTAACCAGTTGATGTTCTGTTTCTCTGTCTACTCCCTCTAGGTCCATGGCTCTCTGTAACAAGGCAGCAAAGTTACTTTGTTACTAATTAAAACTCAACCTACCTTCATAAGTAAAGTAACCAGTTGATGGACTGTTTCTCTATCTACTCCCTCTAGGTCCATAGCTCTCTGTAACAGGGCAGCAAAGTTACTTTGTTACTAATTAAAACTTAACCTACCTTCATAAGTAAAGTAACCAGTAGATGGACTGTTTCTCTATCTACCCCCTCTAGGTCCATGGCTCTCTGTAACAGGGCAGCAAAGTTACTTTGTTATTAATTAGAACTCAACCTACCTTCATAAGTAAAGTAACCAGTTGATGTTCTGTTTCTCTGTCTACTCCCTCTAGGTCCATGGCTCTCTGTAACAAGGCAGCAAAGTTACTTTGTTACTTATTAAAACTCAACCTACCTTCATAAGTAAAGTAACCAGTTGATGGACCGTTTCTCTATCTACTCCCTCTAGGTCCACAGCTCTCTGTAACAGGACAGCAAAGTTACTTTGTTACTTATTAAAACTCAACCTACATTCATAAGTAAAGTAACCAGTTGATGGACCGTTTCTCTATCTACTCCCTCTAGGTCCACAGCTCTCTGTAACAGGACAGCAAAGTTACTTTGTTACTTATTAAAACTCAACCTACCTTCATAAGTAAAGTAACCAGTAGATGGACTGTTTCTCTATCTACCCCCTCTAGGTCCATGGCTCTCTGTAACAGGGTAGCAAAGTTACTTTGTTATTAATTAAAACTCAACCTACCTTCATAAGTAAAGTAACCAGTTGATGTTCTGTTTCTCTGTCTACTCCCTCTAGATCCATGGCTCTCTGTAACAAGGCAGCAAAGTTACTTTGTTACAAATTAAAACTCAACCTACCTTCATAAGTAAAGTAACCAGTTGATGGACTGCTTCTCTATCTACTCCCTCTAGGTCCATAGCTCTCTGTAAAAGGGCAGCAAAGTTACTTTGTTACAAATTAAAACTCAACCTACCTTCATAAGTAAAGGAATCAGTTGATGGACCGTTTCTCTATCTACTCCCTCTAGGTCCATGGCTCTCTGTAACAGGGCAGCAAAGTTACTTTGTTACTAATTAAAACTAAACCTACCTTCATAAGTAAAGTAACCAGTTGATGAACTGTTCCTCTATCTACTCCCTCTAGATCCATAGCTCTCTGTATCAGGGCAGCAAAGTTACTTTGTTACTAATTAAAACTCAACCTACTTTCATAAGTAAAGTAACCAGTTGATGAACTGTTTCTCTATCTACTCCCTCTAGGTCCATAGCTCTCTGTAACAGGGCAGCAAAGTTACTTTGTTACTAATTAAAACTCAACCTACCTTCATGAGTAAAGTAACCAGTTGATGGACTGTTTCTCTATCTACTCCCTCTAGGTCCATGGCTCTCTGTAACAGGGCAGCAAAGTTACTTTGTTACTTATTAAAACTCAACCTACCTTCATAAGTAAAGTAACCAGTAGATGGACTGTTTCTCTATCTACCCCCTCTAGGTCCATGGCTCTCTGTAACAGGGTAGCAAAGTTACTTTGTTATTAATTAAAACTCAACCTACCTTCATAAGTAAAGTAACCAGTTGATGTTCTGTTTCTCTGTCTACTCCCTCTAGATCCATGGCTCTCTGTAACAAGGCAGCAAAGTTACTTTGTTACAAATTAAAACTCAACCTACCTTCATAAGTAAAGTAACCAGTTGATGGACTGCTTCTCTATCTACTCCCTCTAGGTCCATAGCTCTCTGTAAAAGGGCAGCAAAGTTACTTTGTTACAAATTAAAACTCAACCTACCTTCATAAGTAAAGGAATCAGTTGATGGACCGTTTCTCTATCTACTCCCTCTAGGTCCATGGCTCTCTGTAAAAGGGCAGCAAAGTTACTTTGTTACTAATTAAAACTAAACCTACCTTCATAAGTAAAGTAACCAGTTGATGAACTGTTCCTCTATCTACTCCCTCTAGATCCATAGCTCTCTGTATCAGGGCAGCAAAGTTACTTTGTTACTAATTAAAACTCAACCTACTTTCATAAGTAAAGTAACCAGTTGATGAACTGTTTCTCTATCTACTCCCTCTAGGTCCTTAGCTCTCTGTAACAGGGCAGCAAAGTTACTTTGTTACTAATTAAAACTCAACCTACCTTCATGAGTAAAGTAACCAGTTGATGGACTGTTTCTCTATCTACTCCCTCTAGGTCCATGGCTCTCTGTAACAGGGCAGCAAAGTTACTTTGTTACTTATTAAAACTCAACCTACCTTCATAAGTAAAGTAACCAGTAGATGGACTGTTTCTCTATCTACCCCCTCTAGGTCCATGGCTCTCTGTAACAGGGTAGCAAAGTTACTTTGTTATTAATTAAAACTCAACCTACCTTCATAAGTAAAGTAACCAGTTGATGTTCTGTTTCTCTGTCTACTCCCTCTAGATCCATGGCTCTCTGTAACAAGGCAGCAAAGTTACTTTGTTACAAATTAAAACTCAACCTACCTTCATAAGTAAAGTAACCAGTTGATGGACTGCTTCTCTATCTACTCCCTCTAGGTCCATAGCTCTCTGTAAAAGGGCAGCAAAGTTACTTTGTTACAAATTAAAACTCAACCTACCTTCATAAGTAAAGGAATCAGTTGATGGACTGTTTCTCTATCTACTCCCTCTAGGTCCATGGCTCTCTGTAAAAGGGCAGCAAAGTTACTTTGTTACTAATTAAAACTAAACCTACCTTCATAAGTAAAGTAACCAGTTGATGAACTGTTCCTCTATCTACTCCCTCTAGATCCATAGCTCTCTGTATCAGGGCAGCAAAGTTACTTTGTTACTAATTAAAACTCAACCTACTTTCATAAGTAAAGTAACCAGTTGATGAACTGTTTCTCTATCTACTCCCTCTAGGTCCATAGCTCTCTGTAACAGGGCAGCAAAGTTACTTTGTTACAAATTAAAACTCAACCTACCTTCAGAAGTAAAGTAACCAGTTGATGAACTGTTCCTCTATCTACTCCCTCTAGGTCCATAGCTCTCTGTAAAAGGGCAGCAAAGTTACTAATTAAAACTCAACCTACCTTCATAAGTAAAGTAACCAGTTGATGAACTGTTTCTCTATCTACTCCCTCTAGGTCCATAGCTCTCTGTAAAAGGGCAGCAAAGTTACAAATTAAAACTCAACCTACCTTCATAAGTAAAGTAACCAGTTGATGTTCTGTTTCTCTGTCTACTCCCTCTAGGTCCATGGCTCTCTGTAACAAGGCAGCAAAGTTACTTTGTTACTTATTAAAACTCAACCTACCTTCATAAGTAAAGGAATCAGTTGATGGACCGTTTCTCTATCTACTCCCTCTAGGTCCATGGCTCTCTGTAACAAGGCAGCAAAGTTACTTTGTTACTAATTAAAACTCAACCTACCTTCATAAGTAAAGTAACCAGTTGATGAACTGTTTCTCTATCTACTCCCTCTAGGTCCATGGCTCTCTGTAACAAGGCAGCAAAGTTACTTTGTTACATATTAAAACTCAACCTACCTTCATAAGTAAAGTAACCAGTTGATGGACAGTTTCTCTATCTACTCCCTCTAGGTCCATGGCTCTCTGTAACAGGGCAGCAAAGTTACTCTCTTCATCTGTGAACTCCTTTAAATACCCTCCTGTAACACATATGTAACTCATAAATATTCTCCCTGCATAAATCTTCATAAGTAATGTTGATATAACATTTCTCTAACTATACTGTAGCTCTCTGCAATATGGCAGCAAACCTTCCCTCTTCATCATAAACTTTTTCAAGTGCTCCACCAACACATCGGCACATTGCCTTAACCCACTACCACACAATGGCTCTTTTTGACTCCCTACAATGCAATGGCTTTGGAAAACACTGTGAAAAATGAAGAGATTGCTTGTAACAAGCAATTTCTTCATTTCCCACAATGTTTTCTTCCCCAAAAGACCCAAAAAAATTAGTTTTGTTCACTTTAAATTGTCGTCTGCAACATCTTTTGCCATTTAGTAATGGGTTAAAAGCCATCTGGAGATATTTCTATACATCAAGCAAAATATCAAGCTTTCTGACTCAGAGGCGGATCCTGAGGGAGTTTAACTGATTAAAACGAACCCCCCTCCGTTGCCTAGTTATTTCATTTTTATGAATAAATGTAGTCAAATTTGTGTAACAAGAGGCCCAGGAGGGCCTGAATCGCTCCACTGGTTAAAGTGGAAGAATTATCCCATGATTTCTTGTAAGCCTTACATAGCGGCAGCCAAATCTTGATATTTGTGAATAAATTTTGAAGAGAGACTCAAAGAACATTCTTGCAAAGTCTGGTTCAAATTGGCCTTATGGTTGATTTTTAAAGAATTTTCTTATGATTTCTTTAAGTCTGATAAGCCCCTTTCTCCCTGCCACGGCCACATTTTTTGACAACTATAAAAAATTGTGAACAAATTTTAAAAAGAACGACTAAAGGCAAATTCCTGCAAAGTTTGGTTCAATTGGGCACACTGGTTGATTTTTTTAAAATAATTTTCTTATGATTTCTTTAAGTCTGATAAGCCCCTTCCTCCCTGCCACGGCCACATTTTTTGACAAATGTAAAAAATTGTGAATAAATTTTGAAAAGAGAGACTCAAAGAACATTCCTGCAAAGTCTGGTTCAAATTGGCCCTATGGTTGATTTTTAAAGAATTTTCCTATGATTTCTTTAAGTCTGATAAGCCCCTTTCTCCCCGCCACGGCCACATTTTTTGACAAATGTAAAAATTTGTGAACAAATTTTGAAAAGAATGACTCAATGCACATTCCTGCCAGGTTTGGCTCAAATTGGTCCAATGGTTGATTTTTAAAGAATTTTTTATGATTTCTTTAAGTCTGATAAGCCCCTTTCTCCCTGCCACGGCCACATTTTTTGACAAATGTAAAAAATTGTGAACAAATTTTGAAAAGAATGACTCAAGGCACATTCCTGCCAAGTTTGGTTCAAATTGGCCCAATGGTTGATTTTTAAAGAATTTTCTTATGATTTCTCTAAGTCTGATAAGCCCCGCCCTGCCACGCCCACATTTTTTGACGAATCAAAATTCACGAACAAGTTTTGAAAAGGGTCACCCAAGGAACATTCCTGCCAAGTTTGGTCAAAATTGGCCCACTGGTATAAGAGGAGAAGATGTTTAAAGAAAAAGTTAACGGACGGATGCACGACGGACACAACGCCATGACAATAGCCCGCTGGCCTTCGGCCAGTGGAGCTAAAAATAAGAAAACAAACCCCCTATTTGTATGTTCCAACCCCCTCATAAAAATCTTGGAAACACCACTGTGACTATAGCATTTTCCATAACACACCATATACAAGAATGAGCGAAACTGTTTGGCAGAAACAGGAATATATAAGATAAATTGCAATTCTCGAGA